>VXAA01000915.1:56415-76297 GCA_013399115.1 Anseranas semipalmata
CGCCCGGTCCGCCCCGCCGCCGCCTCCCGGTGCGCCCGGTGCGCCGCCCAGCGGCACGGCCGCGTCATCAGCACCGAGCCCGGGGCTGGCACGGCACGGCACGGCACGGCACGGGGGTGGCAAGGAGCGGGGGTGGCACAGGCTGCTTGGCACGGCACGGCCTGGGGCTGGCACCGCAGGGCACGGGGTGGGAACAGCCCAGCTGGCCCCTCACGCTCCGGCACAGCAAGGTTTGTCCCAGGGCTGGCACGGCACAGCACAGCACGGCACAGCATGGCATGCCTGGCTTGCTACAGCCCAGCCCAGCAGGATCCAGCCAGGCGCTGGCACGGCACAGCACAGTCCAGCACGGTATGGCCTGGCCCAGCCCAGCACTGCCCAGCACAGCCCTGAGCAGCATGGCGTAACTCAGTCTGGCACGGCACGGTTCAGCATGGCACAGCCTGGTGTGGCTGCGGCATGGCCTGGCCTAGTTTGGTGTGGCACGGCACAGCACGGCACGGTACAGCATGGCCCTGTTGTGTGCTGTGGCATGGCACGGCACAGCTCGGTTTGGCACGGCTCAGTGCATCCCTCCAAGAGGGGCAGCACTGCAGCGTGTGCCCGCAGCAGTGGGATGGGACGTCCCAGCCGACCCAGCACTGGGACACTCCCATCACCGCCACCCTCTGTCCCCAAGCAAAGGCGCACAAGGGGACACTTTCTGCGGGGACAAGGGGGCTCTGTGCACAGCCCGTGGTGCCAGCCGGCTCCGCTGCCCCGGGGTCACGCGGCCGCGCTGCCAGCGCCCTGGTGACGCCGTGCCCTTGTGCTTTGTTTTGGCCGCGGGGGACAATTTGTGCTGGGGACCAGGGGGCTCCATCCCGCAGCGCACGCGGCCATCCGGCCACCGAGCCTTGCATGCACACGCGGACTAAAAACGCCCAAACCTGACCTCGGAGCTCCAGATTCACCCAAATAGGGGCAGGGGAATCAAAAACACGACGTGGGGTTTGCAAAAAAAAAAAAAAACCAACAAAAAGACACCTAAACACCTCTTTTGCTTACCTTGCTCTTCTTGCTCAAGAGGCTGCGGTGCTTGGCCGGGCCCGCCACGGGCGTGCGGGCAGAAAAGGGGGATGGTTCTGTTGCTTTCTCTTTTGTTTTTGGTAAAAGTGAGGCATGCACTCGCACCTCGCGCTCTGCCGGAGGCATCTTCTCTTCGCCTGGGAAAAGCCGCTCTTAGCAGAAGAGGAAACGGCAGCCGAGGCAGCGGGGTGCTGCTGCGAGCCCGGGGGCTGCTGCCGCGCCACGGGGGGACCAGGTGCCCCAAAAGGAGGGGGACCCGGTGAGGACGGAGCCCAGGAGCCGGGGATCCCCGAGCAGCCCATGCTGGGGTGGCTGCTGCTGGCGCTGGCGGCGCTGGCGCGGGGCGGTGAGTGCTTCTGCGGCGTGGGGAGATGAGAGATAAGTGCAGAAGACTTTCAATGAACGATTCGGGGGCGATAAGGCGCCTCTCGAGCAGGGCAGGGCAGGAGCTTTCGGGGGATTGGGATGGAGATGTTTGCCCGAAGTTACTGGACCAGGGCAAAACTCAAGGAAACCCCGATGGTGGCAGCGGGCAGCGGGACAGGGCTCGGGAAGCCCTTGCAGGTGGAGCAGTGCCGCATTCCGGGGAAATTTCGGGTGCTTTTTGGGTGCGGATCGCCAGTGCGGCTGCTCCGATCCCCCTGTCCCGTTGCACAGTGTGGCCGGCAGCTGCATGAACCCTTCCCGGTATTGGCGGGAGCAAAGCGGGAGCCAACAACCCCGCTGCTGGCTAAAACCGGCCGCGCGCCCTCCACGCGGGCTCTGAGTCACCTCCAGCCGCCGCGCCGCGAGTCACGAGGAGCAGCGGCACCGGGAGAGCGGGGTTCGGGGGGCTGGGGGGGTTCCTGCACCGGCATTGGGAGCAGGAGCATCGCGATGCCCCCGGCTCCCTCCCTGTGCCCCTCCAGCACCCACTGGGGTCTGTGGGGTGCTGTGGGGTGGGAGCGAGTGGAGCCTGGCTGCAGCTGCTGCCCCCTGCCCGCAGGCGCTGCCGAGCCCCCCGACTTCTCCTGCTTTAAGCAATGCAGCTCCCGCCAGTTCCTCTGCTCCTGGCCACCCCGCGGCCCTGCCGGCAACACCACCTATGTCCTCATGCTCTGGTGAGCTGGGTGCCGTGGCGAGGATGGGTGCCACGTCCCACCGGGGCACGGGGACGCTTGGGGACGCAGTGTCCCCCCCGTGCACCGCAGGTGCAGAGGGCGAGCGCTTTCCCCCCCAGCTACGCGACATCGCAGAAGTGCCGGCGGTACGAGGCGGGTCCCGCGACCACGTACACCCTGTGGCATCACCAAATCTACGTCCTCACCAACGCCACGGCCTGGGTGGAGGCACGGTGGGGACATCACCTGCACCGGAGCCCCAACCTCACGCTGTACCTCAACGAGGCCGGTAAGTGCCGCAGGGCCGGGCTGGGCACGACGGTGGCACCGGTCACCGCAGCCGCGCTGTCCCCGCAGTGAAGCCGGATCCCCCCCCTGATGGGATGCCCTTCGCCAAGGCAAACGGGCGCCTGCAGCTGCAGGTGCCACGGCCACCGTGCCACCGCGGGGACCGGCCGCTGCGCAGGGAGGCTCGCTTCCGCAGGATGGGCAACCACAGCTGGACGCAGGTAAAATACCTGGCGGCGAGGAGCAGGATGGTTAGCAGCATGCAGCCTGGACCAGAGCGCAGGGGCTCGGTGACGCTGTCCCCGTCTGTTTTGTTCCCATCTCCCCTCTGGCCTCCCAGTGACAGCATCAGGCTGTCACCCATAACAGGATCGGGGAGCGATTGGCGGGGATTACACAGACAAAACCCCAGATTATAATAAAGCCGATGGCAGATGAAATCCTGCCGTTGCTCCCAGCAAGACCTGAGCGTTTCCCCAAAGGCAGGTGGGGGCCACCACCCCTTTTTGAGGGACCCCATGGGCAAAGCTGTGGGACCCCGGCCAAGTGGACCCCCCCCTGGCTGCTGTATCCCCTGCACCCTTTTTGGTCCTCCCAGCCCCTGGAACGCGACGGCAGCATCACCACCATACCCCAGTAACAAACCTGCCTTCATACTGGTTTCACTGGGCCGGTTCCTCTGTCCTGTGTTCTTTCTGCAGGTGACGTGCGAGACAGGGAAGAGCAAGGACAGTGAGGATGACCCAGGTCGGTTTAGCCTGTGCCCTGCGGGCTGCTCGGGGCTTTTGGGGATGAGCACGTCCTGGGAGATGTCACCTCACTGCCACCAACCCGGTTTGTTTCAGTGACCTGCGACCTGGGGGGAAACGCCGCCTTCGAGGTCCAGATCCGGCACAAGTCGCAGCACTGGAGCAGCTACTGGAGCGACTGGAGCAAATCCATCTTTGTCCCTGAGGGTGAGTGGGATGAGAGGAGGCAGGAGGGACCCCAATGTCCCTGCCCACCCCGCCATGGGCACCCTGGGCTGGTAACCTGCCCGGCGGTCAGCGCATCGTTCCTCTTGCAGAAATCCTGGAGAGCCCAGCGCTGAGCTTCAAGCTGGGAGATCTTGGGAAAAATGGGCAGAGGCTGCTGCAGCTGGGCTGGCAGGTAGGGCAGTGCGGGCTTGCCAGCCGGGACAGCCCCGCCGTCCCCTTGAGACCCCCCCTTGGCACTGCCGCGGCCACCACTGTCTCCACTCCAGAGAGCCCGCGAGGAGCAGGGGGACGTCACCTACACCCTGAGCATCCGCATGCCAGCATGCCGCTGCGCCGCGCAGGCCGAGGAGGACGAGGTGGTGCTGAGGCCGGAGGTGACGGCGCACAACCTCACCCTCTGCGGGGCCGAGTACGAAATCCTGCTGACAGCGGCCAACGCCGCCGGCACCGGCCCCACGCAGCAGCTCCACGTACCGGCCGAGCAGCACGCAGGTACCCACGCGTGCCATGGAAAGGACCCGGTTCCTTGGTGCCCCCCCGGTGTCCTTACCCACTCCCCCTGTTTCTCCCTAGAGCTCGGCTTCAAGGACATCAGCTCAGCCGGTGACGCGGTGACGGTGCAATGGGAGGCACCGAGCCGTGGCTTTGCCTACTGCTTCGAGCGGCAGCCGGTGCCGGGAGCGCTCCAACAGGGCGTCTGCGTCCAGAAGGATTTCCCTGCAAACAGCACCCACGTGGAGAGAGGCAAGCGGGCGCCCGAGGCCTCCAACTGCCCACGGGCTCTGGCCAGGCTGTGACAGGTGCCGGTTCCTCCTCAGGGTCGCTGGAAGCACCGGCGTGTTACCGGCTTGCCATGCACGGCTGGAGCGCGGAGCAGGATTGGGCCACCTTCGCCCTGCAGCATCATTTCACCGGCAACAGTATGTACGGAAGCGGGGAGCATCGAAACCCGTTTATGCCGCAAAAAGGGGGTCGTTACCCTAAATACGTGCTCCTGCCCCCGCACCATGCAGCCTCACTGGATGCCTCCATCCACATCAACGCCAGCACCGAGGCCGCCGTCCTCTGGTGGGAGCCGTCCCCCCGTGCCGCCTGCCCCGGGGTGCTGGTGAGGTACCTGGTGTGCCATGCGGCTGGAGGGGACAATGTGACATGTGAGTGGCAGTGCCCATGGCCGGGAGGGGACATGGGGACAGGGGGAGGAGGGTGGGTGGGGAAGGGGCCGGCTGCTGCCTGCTCGTTATCGTTTGCCCAGATGGAGAAGCGGATGCATCAGCATCGCACTACACCCTCCGAAACCTGCGGCCGGGCACAGCCTACAGGGTCGGCATCCAGGAGGTGACAGCGGACACCGAGGGCACCTGCAGCACTCGGTGGCACTTCCAGACCATGGCACTGGGTAATGGCTGGGGACCTCCTCCCTCTCCCAGACAGCACGTGGGGATGCTCCCGTGTCCTGCGTGGGGTGTTGGGGACAGCAAGGGGACGTGGGGCTGGGAATGCCACCATGACCTAGGCACGCTCATCCCCAGGCCCCAGGCCAGCAGCATGGAAGTCCAACCTGAAGTACCTAGGCATCTCGCTCGGGCTCCCTGCTGCCGCCGCCATCATCTACCACCTGAGCAAAAAGAGGTGAAGGCAGTGCCATGGCCCCACTGTGCCACCCGTGTCCCCTTCTACCCCATTAACCACCCACCACCGGCATCTCCCCAGGGCCCAGCAGCTCCTCTTCCCCCCGCTTCCTAAGCCCGTGGGCAGCAAAGCCATCCAGTTCTCAGCCAGCGAAATGAGCCAGGTGAGATGCAAGGCAGGAACAAGACGGGCCAGATCCTGCACCCTGGGATGAGCCCCATGGTGTGGACCTCGCTGCAGAGCATTCCCACCCCAAATGCATCCCACCTTTAGGACAGGCCCTGGAAAGGCTTCGTGGAGCCCTCGGAGAAGTTCAGCCTCGCCGAGCTGCTGATCACGGAGCTGAACCCCGAGAAGGAGGCGGCCGGTGGCACGCGGCCCCACACACCACAACCCGGCCCCACCACCGAAGAAACGGCGGAGCTGGGGCAGCCGGGCTGTGAGAGGGAGCTGCCCTTCGAGTACCGGCGGCAGGAGGTGCTGAGCCCGGTGCCGGCAGCATCCGGGGGGGTTCCCAGCTACGGCACCGGGTGCTCTGGCCACCCGCCGGAGGAGGAGGGCGCGGGGAGCTGGGGGCTGCCCCAGCCGCTGGTTCCCCTCGCCCTGCTCATCTCCGACAAACCCGTCATCATCAGGGACGAGGAGGGCCCGGAGCTGCTGCAGGAGAAGTCGGTGCTGGAGTGACCGCGGGGATGGGGCAGGAGGGGGACGAGCGGGGTCCCGCGGGCACCCAGGGGGATGCTGAGCACCCATGGGGGACGCCGGGCGCCCACCCCAAGCACCCACGGGCTTGCAGTGCTTTCCGGGGGGGTTTCTGATTTCCAGGAGCTGCTGCTGAGCGCATGCAAGGCGCTGCCTGCGGCGTTGTGCCTGGCAAGGCGCGGCGCAGCCCGAACCGCTCCTTGGCAATGAAAAACGAGGGCGGGCAGCTGCACACTCGGCTGCCCCCGGCTGGGGCTGGGGACGTTTCTTCAGCCGCGGGGAAGCCGCTTCGGGAGGGCATCGGAGAGCGAACGCTCAGCCCAGCCCCTGCAGGATGGGGGCACAACCAGCGCCAGCGCCGACCGCCGGCCATTGCAGGTTGTAAAAATTAAAGAAAACCCAAATGCACGAAGCAGCAGGACTCGGGCGGCTCTCCTTGTCCCACCCAGGCCAGCGTAACTCAGGGATTTGGCATCGAGACCCCGAGCGCCGAGGGTGTCCGGGGGCAGGTAGGGCCCCCCCAGCATCCTGGTGGGAGCTGGGGCCGCGCCAGCACCGTGAGCCTTATCTGGGGCAGAAACCTTCAGATGCTGCTGAAGATTGAGAGTGGTTTGTGGTTTCGTCTGCCCTGCGCGTCGGCACGGGAGGCAGCCGCCCGTGCTTGCTGACAGCGCAGAAAAGAAAAAGCAAGAGAAAAAAAAAAAGGGGGGGAGGTAGCAGCATGGGGAAGTTTGGGGAAAGGCAGCGCCCCCCCCCCCTTCCCGCTCAGCCTCACTGCTGTGGCTTAAAACTGCTTCGCAAGGGATTTCACTGAAATCTGGCTCCCCCCTCCATGCCCTTGCTCAGAGCCACCGATGCCCCCGCACCCCAGGGTGCTGCGTCCCGTTGCTGGCCCCAGCACGTCCCCTCGTGTCCCTGGCAGCCGTGGGGACGCTGGGGATTTACGGCTCCTCCCGGTGCTCCCGGATGCAGAGCAATGATGGGAATGGCCGCGACCCCGTGGCTTCGTTCTGAGGACCCCGGGTGCGCAGCAGCCCCCAGTGCACCCGTGTCCATCACCGCCCACGTGTCCGGTGCCACTATGTCTGAGCTGCCACCAGGACCACGAGGTGGCACCAGCCCCGCGCCGCTCACGTCCCCACGGAGCCTCCCCAGCTCCGGGCAGAGCCACACCATGTCCCTGGCCAAGTAGGGCCGGGGGGCTGAGAGCGGTTGCTCGCCGTGATGCAGCCACCAATCACCCCAAAGTCGCCCCCCGGTCACGCACGTCCCAGCCACAAACCAGCGGATTTATCCGGCCACAGCAGAGCACCGGCGCTTCTCCAGCCCTAAAGCAACTCCCGCAGCCTCTCCCCTTCACCCCCAAACCCCAAAGTGCTGGAGGCCAGGAGGAGGACAGGCATCCAGCAGCCTCCCAGCCCCCAAAACGCAGCCTGGGATAATGCATTTGGGGCTTTTATTGCAATTGAGCCAACCCAGGGCAGAACCAGCAGTGATGCTCGGGCTCGCCGCGGGCTGCCGAGCACGGCGCTGGCAGAGGAAGTATTTTGTTACGGGTGCGTAGCGCTCGGGTTGCAGCCCGGCCCCTGTTTACAGCCCAACTTTTGGGGCTGGAGCCGAGGGAAGCGGCACCGGGGTCACTCAGCTCGGGGTAAACACATGGCCCGGAGCGGGGCCAGCGCCAGCGCCAGTTAATCATTCCTGTTGCTCTCGACGGAGCCAGTGACAGGGCCAAGTTCATGGCAGGACAGCAAGTCCCCATCGCTGCTTGAAAAACACCCCAGGGAGGGGGGGACAAGAGCCCCCCTTCCTGTCCCCATCGTCCCCACGGGGTCACCCCGCTCTCGTCCCCCCAGTTCCGCTGGGGACAGCCCTGTCCCCACGGGCACGGTGGCCCCACGCATCCACAGAGCCCACAGGCAGCATGCTGGGGAAAACTAATGAAGCCTCGCGCAAAGCCAGCCTTGCCAATTAGTGCAAGCGAGCAGCTCAGGGCTCCCTAATTAGTTTAAATTGCACTAAACTGTTTTCCAAATGAATCTCCGAGAGCGGCCGCGCAGCCGGCGACCTGAGGAAGGCCGCCGGAGCGGGACGGGGCCAGTTTTGGCAGCGAGGACGTGACCTTGCCCGCTCCGACGCTGTGCACAACCCAGACGCACCGCAGGGCATCGGTCATGCATGGCGAGAGCGGCCGCGGGCTGAGAACGGGCAACTCGTTACATGGGAGCCCCAGCACTCCTCCCAGGACAGCTGCAGGAGAAGCAGCAAAAAACCCATAGGAATAGGGAAAAAGCTCAGCCCAGCACATCGACCCCAAAGGCACCCAAGCCGTGATCATCCCCCCACCACTGGATTTGGGGTTTTCCTGCACAGAGCAGAGCCGACGACCCCCAGCAACCCGTCCACGTGTGCCCAGACACCTCCACAACCAGCTAATTTAAGACCTGCTGCCTTTATTTTTAGAGGGGGTCATATGATTCAGCGCTGCGAGGCCTTTTTATGTTTCCTGATATGCAGGCTATTTCTGATCCCGGCCACACGACCGCCACGCATCCCCGCTCCCATCGCTGCCCCGATGGATAAAACCACAAAAACTCCCGCGACCGCCCCCGGGGTGGTTTTCTCATCGCGCACGCAGCTCTGCAACCTCTTCCTTGCCCACCCATCCCCTTGCAGCCCCTTCTCAGCGCTGAGCCCCCCGCCAGGGCCTGGGCGGATGCGGGAAGAGCTCGATGCCAGCGAGGCGCTGGGAGGAATAACCCGAGCGTGAGCCATAGCACGGAGGGGGATTCTTTGCCAGGCAAAAAGCCACCGCTGCCACCGCCTGCACAGCGCGACCCGCTCCCGGGGGGATTCGGTGGCCATTCGGGAGCTGCTTTCACTTAATCTCTAAGCAAACAAACCGATCCCTGATATATATATTTTGTCCCTTTCTGCAGAATTCAAGGCTGCCTCTCACCGAGTTGCCGCATGCAGACGCAGGGGGGGCAAGCAGCCAACCCCCCCGGGCACTGCAGCCCCCCCGCGATGGCTCTGCAGGGGTATGGGGCTGGTGGAGGGGCAAATCCCCCTCCCCAGCTCCATCGGTGCTTCCCCTCCCCAAGAAAAACTTTCAGGGCTCCCTCTCCCCAGAAATCCCCAAGCAAGGCCGGCACGCGCATCCCCGCTCTGCCCACACAGCGTCCACCCGGGAAGGGGCCGCAGCTGGACAGACGGCTGCTGCAGCTGGACAGACGGCCACCGCAGCAGCAGCAGCTGGGCTCGGCTTGTTTTTAAAGTCCCGGGTATTTCTGTGCCAGCATTTCGCAACCGTCCGGTGTCACAACAACAACAACAACTTCAGTTTTACTTTGCAAACAAGCTGAGCGACGCCTGCTTTTTTTCTTGCTCTCACGTCAGGCTGAGGTTTCTTTGTGCAACGGCTTCACCCCGGCAAGCGTTATTTCCAGCAACAATGCCTGGGAATGGAAAATGACTTCAAGCATCAGCAGAACCGAGTGTTTAAGAGTTTCTTTCCACTGAGAGGGGCTCAGAGCTGCCCCATCCCCTGCGGGGCTACACTCAGAGCGCTGCAAAAAAACAGACCTGGGCACTGCGAGCCCCGGCGTGCAAGCCGGGAGACGCATGGGGAAAACAGCTTGGGTTCCTGGCATGGGAGAAGCGCCCGGGCGGGTGCAGGGAATGTTTTCTTTCTGCAGTTTTAATGCTTTCGGGTGGCTGGGTTCAGGATCACGCAGCCGAGGGGCAGCGCAGCCGCTGGCACGGCTGAAGGTTTCCAGGCTTTGGCAGCAGCCTAGCAGAAAAGCCGCAGATATTTTTGACCCAAAACCTTACAATAACAATAAAGGCAATCATAAAACGAGGGCATTGGGAACTAGGCATTGCTGCACAGATCCCTCCAGCATTCCAGGGACTTTCTTCCCTTTTTTAAGGACACCTGGGGCTGCAAAGCCGCGACCCCGCTTCCACTCCCGCTGGCAGCTCCCAGCCCGCCCGCTCCACACGCGTTTCCCAGCCGGGCTATCAGATTATCTGGAAGGAAAGGACACAGCGCCCTTATCGGTGCACACACTCCCCTGTTGATTTGGCAGGGGTTGGCTTCCAGAGGTTTGCAGCATAAACATATTTTGCTTACGCTGGCAGACGGGGTTGAGCTGAGGATAGCTGGCTCCGCAGGACCAGGAGGCTCCCAAAAACAATCCCATTTTCTGCAGCAAACCCTTGCCCAGGTGCACGGGGAAAGGGCAGATCCCCGAGCAAACAACCCGCCAGGCTTCTGCACCAGGTGCAGAAGGGCCAAGAGCGATTCCCCCGCTAGGTTTGCTCTCAGGGCACTCAGCAGCTATTTGCGAGTGGATTGACTCTCCCTGTTTGCTCACGCAGGAAAGCGGAGCGAACCGGCCGGGGCCCCGCTGCTGCCCTCCCCGCCGGCCCCAGCCACTTCCAACCAGCCGGGACCCCCCCCGGGCAGCCCGGCCTCCCCCGCAGGCTATCGCTGCCTCCATCACTGCCCCGGGGATGGCCACATTTACACAGCTGCTTATCAGGAAAAATCCTTTCCCTCAGCACCTTATAAACCCTTGCATTGAAAAGCAATTGGGTTCAGGCTTGCTAACGAGCTGGCTGAAGATGGAGCAGGGTGCAGCACCCAAGGGATCCCCGGGCTCGGGGTTTAATTGCAAGCTGCAGGTGGGCAAGCTCTGGACCACAATTAGCCCACGGGGCTGCTCTGCCATTGGGTTCAATCCCCCCCCATTCCTCCCCGTTGCCATCGGTGTCCCCACATCAGGACTCTGCTGTCAGCCCTAGCTGATGGGTTTTGCTCTCCCCAGTGTTTCGGGACAGGCCGGATCGCACAGCGCTGCCCCAGCACCCGTCAGAGCAGTGATGGCTTTTGTGGGTGCTGGTGCAGGAACACTAACCTGCTGCAACCCTCAGGTCCCTGCTGTGGCTGTGCCGGCACAAAAAGCAGATTATTTCTGCCGCAACCCTCCCTGAGTGACATGGAAAGTGTGCAAGGTGTTCCCAGCCGGTGCAAGGCTTCCTTCCCACTCCACCACAGGCTGGGGACAGCAACAGCACACGTGGCACGGGGCCTGGGCAGCTCCGGGGTCTCCCCCCATAGCAGGGGGACGGGATGTGGGGTCTGCCCCAACCCCAGGGATCCATTCCCCTTCCCAGCCCAGGCTCTAAAGTCCAAGCTCGAGTGGTGCGGGCGCCCGGGGTGGTTTTGTTTGCTCGGGAAGAGCCTGCCTCCTGCGGAGCGAAGGGCAGCAAAACCAGGGAGGGACCCGCAGCCTCGCAGCCGAGGTACCAGGGGACAGAGATCAGCGCGGGGATGGCCCCACGGTCCTCGCCCCAAGGATGGCCGAGTCCCCGCCGGCACCCGCACCATGCGGCTGGGGATCCAGCATGGGGCCGAGCAGCCCTGCGGCAGCCCCTTGGCTCCTTTCCCTGGTTGCCCTTTGGCTTTTATTGGAAAGAACTACAAAAATGCAAATGCTGCGCGAGCGAGGTTTTAGCTGCGGGGAGACGTGGCAGGGAACCGCAACAGGGACGGGCACCGCGCGCCGGATGGGGGTTTCTGCATGAATTGCAAAGCAGCGCCTGGGAGTGCCGGCAAACATGGTGCCGGGAGCAAAGTCCCCGTGTGCCACATGCCTGGCACGGGCACACGCGAGTCACGGCCCCACATCCCCGGCCGGGCCAGCACCATCCCCGCGTGCGCCCTGTTTGTGTGCCAACACGTCACACGCTGCCGTCAGATGACTCCGGGGGGGGGTTGTTGTTGTTGTTGTTTTTCTGAACTTGGGTGTCCGCTGAGAAAAGCCAAAATATTTGTCTCCGCGATCGTCCTGCATGGCGGGCTCGGGGACACTGCGTGGGGACTGGGGTCCTGGGGGGAAAGCAGGGCCTGGGTCAGCAAGGGGGGGTCTCCACTGCCACCCTGCTGCCCCCGCTACACCCTGAGTGCGTGGCTCCGGTCCCACGGCGCCCGGCGCCCCACTGTTTATCCATAGACATGTTTGTGAGCAGCACCCGGCCACTTCCTCGCTCCAAAACAATTGGACAAAAGTCAAAAGTCATAAAAATTTTCCATTGTCCAAGGAAGGGAGCAGTAAACAAGCGAGGGGCCGGAGAGGGACGCCAAGCCAGGGGGCCGGCGGCAGCGCAGCCGGGGGTTGTTTTCCACCCGGTTACTAGCACGGCGTTTTGCTGCAGGGCTCCTGATGCCACCGGCATCAGCAGTAAACCCAGCCCTGGAAGCTGCTGCGTGCCCAGGGCTGCCGGGGCGTCTGTGCCAGCGAGCGCCACGACAGCCGCGTGTGCCCAATGCTCTCGGAGCGGTGGCCAGGGATGGGACACGCGGCACGTGCAGCACATCCATCCGGCTGCTCCGGACCTTGGTTTTCGGCAGAAACCAGCCCTTGGTTTCTCTGAAGCTTTCCCCTGCCCCTGGGGAGCGAAGCCCCAAAGGGGCCCCCCCCAGCAGCGGTGGGGGGCACAGATCGGCACAGATTTTAAGAATTGCTTTCCAAGGGAGCAGAGCTGTGGTGCAGCGAGCGGCCCCATCCTGTGCCATCCCGGCCACCGCTCCAGGAAGGAGCTGCGATTCCTGTCGAACCGGCAGGGAAAGCCCCGGCGCAGGGCAGGGATGAGCGGGACTTTGCCTGCGGTTTCCGTGGGCGGGAGCGGCTCCTGCAAGCACGCAGGCTGACTCAGCGGGCGTAGGACGGCTGCGCTCCTGCCCCGGCTGTGCGTGGGGTGAGCGCCGGCACACTGGGGGACACACATGCCTCCCGGTGTCCCCATGCCACCTCCGCATGAAGGGGGTCCCCGGAGTGCAAGGTTGTGCCGTTAGCAGCTGGTTTTGCATTGCAGGAGGTTGGAGCAAAACCAAAGGAAGGGCTGGTGCTGCCAGGGGCCAAGCACGTCCCTGATGTGCTGGCACAGCACGAGTCCTGTGGCCTGGGGACAAGCAGGTCCCCATGCTCCCGAGCACCCATCAGTGCCGACTCGCTGCTCCCCAGGGCGTGAGCAGTGCAAGCCCAGCTTCATCCCAACTGCAGGGATGCTGAACTTGGGCAGCGCGGTGACAACCCCGTCCCAAGCGAGGGAACAGAACAAAGCCCAGGTTGCGCTTATCCTCACCACCATCGCCCCACGAGCAGGTGGCCCCCGTGGGATGCAGCCCCCGGCACGGGGCTGGGCTGCAGCTGGGAGGCGGCGAAGGCAGCGCTTGTTTTCCCAGAGCTGGACGGGTGCCCGAGCCGGGAGGCAGCAGCCGCGCAGCTAATCCCCAGCCCTCGCAAGGCTGCACCAGCGCCGGCACATTCTGTCCCTGCCAGCGCCGGGGCCGGCTGCGAGCTTCGCGTGTCACCTCCCTGCAGCACGGCCGTGCCGGCCCCCCCACCGCTGACCCACCGCCGGAGGACAACAGCCTCCAGCGAAGGCTGCGGCTGAGCATCCTCCAGCTGGGCCTCCAGGATGGGCTGCTCATGGAGGGGGGGTCCAGCCGCAGGGATGGGGAGAGCCGGGGGGAAGGAGCCCACCCCAGTGTGCTGCAGAAAGGGGCTGCGGCGGGATGAGCTGCGCTGTGCCGCTGCCTCCAGGGCTCACTGCTGGGTTCGCTGCCCTGCATCTGTGCCAGGGGGGGTCCCGGCACCCTGCAGGGCCGGGAGCTGCAGCACCTGAGCCCTCCCCAGCACCCGTGGCATCCTTCGCAGAGCGGTCGGAAAGGAGCGCGCCCACGGCTGCGCTCGGATCCTGCTCCCATCGGCCGCCGCCGCGCCGCCCAGGTCCGAGGGGTCCTGCACATGTTTGGGGCCGAGGGGAAAAAAGGCAAAAAAGCCACCGGCAGTGGAGCGGGGCTGGTGTCCCGCCACACCTCGCAAGGAGCAGGTTTTGCCGGGTGGTCTGCGAAGCATTTTCCAGCGCGCGGGGCCAAGAGCTATAAATACTCCCGGCACTGTAATTGCATAATGCGCCTGCTGCCCGCGAGCCGGCCTCTGCCGCAACCGGCACCCGGGCTGCCCCGGCTCTGCAGCCCCCTGGGCCCTCACAAACCCCAGCGGAGAGGCCCCCGGCTGCTCAAGAAGGACTTTGGAGCCGGGGCAGACAAACAGCGCGGGGCTGGAGAGCAGCAGGGGCATGGCCAAGGGTTGCGAAAACCCTGCCTGGGGGTCCGTGCCTCGCCCCAGCGCCGCATATCCCGACGGGGTATTTTTAGCCCCTCTAGGACTGGAGAGCGCGAGCGCTTTGCTGGCAGGAGCCCCAGACGGCCCGGCCCCCCCTTGCCATGCTACTGTCCGGCCGCCACGGCTTTACAAGAAACCCTGGAGGCATTTGCAAGAATTCCTGCTGGAAAGATCCCTCCCACGTGGGGGCTGGGAGCGGTGCCCACCAGCATTGGGTTCCCCAGCCCAACACATCCCCAATAGCATGACGTGCCTTCCCAAAAGGGCGCAGCAGGCAGGATGCGACCGCAGTGCTCAGCGGCCCTTCCGCCCCCTCTGTCCCTGGGAATAAGCAGCCCCTTGTGCGGCCGGGGCAGATGATCGGGGTCTGACCAGCAGCTCCGGGGGTTTCGCTCCGGGGAGCGCTCCTCCCTGCTGCCGACAGGGAGGCGTTTGCCCGCGCAGAATGGCTCCCTTGTGCCATGCCGTGGCGGAGCATGGCTACGTGCCGGTTGGGGCGGGGGGGGGGCAGATCACAGGGTTTTGTCCTTCAGAGGCTTCTCTGTAGTCAGGGGGGTGCAGCGCTGCTGTTTGCGCCCGCTGTGATTCCACCAACGTGCCCCGGCATGGCTGAGCCGCGGGGACGCACGGTGTCGGCCGCCCCTACCCCGAGCGGCAGATCTGGGCGTGTGCCTCCGCGCACAGGGATGCAAAGCGAATTCACTGCGAGGCGGCTTAATCCTCTTCCGAGGAAGATTACTCAGAGCAGCCGGCGATGCCAAATAAAATCAGATGTGAATAAAGGTTGCGTGAGCACTACGCTCGCCCAGGCAAACAGCGCCTGTGCGGGCGTGAGGTCCCCACGTGGACGCGTTATCGCGCCGGGCTGCTGCCGAGCGCTCGGCCCACCGCGGGAGCACGTGCTCCGACCCGGCGGCACGGGGATCAGCTCGGAGAACAAACAACAAAAACCAAACCAAAACAAAAAAACAAAAAGCAAACAACAATAAAAAAGGGAAAATCACATTCCGGTGGCAATATTTTTAAACAGCACAGCCAGCGGAAGACATGAGTGACCCAAGCCCTGTTTTGCATGCCCTAAGATCTGCTGTGCTCAGCAGAAATGGGGAGCACAGAAATGCCAATAAAAATAAAATAAAAAACAAACAATCTCAATGCAAATGGCACAGATGAAGGAGCCACTCACAGCCCTTGCAGGAGCTGGCATGTCCCAGCTGGAGCCGAGCAGACCCCCAGGATGGAGGACAAACACAAGTAGGCAGCAAACAGGGAAAAATGCACCCAGCAGGGGGGGCTCCCCACTTCTCCCCCAGCTCTCAGACGACCGGCAGGACCTGGCCTGGCTGCCTGGCCTCAGGCTGTGCTGCACCAACACCACCCACGAGAGCTGGGTTTTGGCCCCAGCCCCGCCGAGCCCCGAACCAGTGCCAGAGGGCAGCACCGACCAAGCGACCCAGTTAACACCAGTGGCACGAAGCAGGATGGAGCTGGGCACCCGCAGGGCGATGCGGCGAGGGACAGAGCACTCCCACTGGTGCTGCGATGACCCAGCTGCCATGTGAGCCGTGCAGCTCCGGGAAAGGGGAAGCGTGGGCAGAGCTGGTGAGCGGGCCCAGCAGAAACAGCGCAAACAGAAAAATATCCGGTATGCAAGAGGCAAGCACCATCTGGGTTTAAAGAATTTATTTCAAACAAAAATTCCCCAACTGAAGTCATACAAAAAGAATAATATCAGATTCAAGAGTGGTCATTATAAAAGTGTTCACAGATACAAAATAAGAAATATCTGAGCAATCCCCACAAGCCGAGCACAGCCCCAGCACCAAGGCTGAGGCACGCCTGGCTTCGGTTCTGCACAGGAAGAGAGCAGCCCCATGGGTGCTCGGGCAGGATTGTCTCAGAGAGGGAATGCAAAGGTCCCCAGTCCCCAAACTCTGCCCAGATCATGCTGGAGAGCGCGGGGTCAGCCCCGGCACACACGCTGCAGCACCCGGCTCGTCGGTTCCCACTCCAGCAGTGCTCACCCCACGAGCACAAAGTGCTGCTGTGCCTTTGTCATGGTGCCGGGGCTGCCGAGCCTTCTGCAGGCGCAGGATCAGGCCCATCCTGAGCAGGTCTCCTGGCCCTGAAGGACTCATTTCAACTCCACATCTCCCATCAGTTTTTGTGGCTGCTGCCAGCCTTCCTTCTCATTTCCTTGGCCACCACGGAGCCCAGCAAGGTGCCAGAGCCCCCGTGGTGGCACTGCGGGCTGGGGGCTGGCTTTCAGCCCCGGCCTGGGGGGGTAGCAGCACGGTTGTGGCCACCACACAGGAACCAACTTTCCTGTTCTTGGTAAATGGCACCAAAACACCACCACAGATCTCTGCTGCTTTGGAAGCAGATTCGTCCCCCGAGTCCTCTGCCCTGACAATAATCCATGGAAGTCTTTACAGTTCTGGCCAGGCTGCTAGGGCAGCCCAAACCATTCCCCCTGCAGGCATCACCAGGCTCGTGGCAACATTTATCAGCAGCGGACACAGTCTCTGCTTCATCTGGCCAGAAAAAGGCCTGTTCCTTTCTTAGGAAACTGCAATCCTGGTGAGCTACTGCAGGAGAAGGGCTGCACCCACATCACCATGGGATCCAAACCCAGCACAAGATTAAAATATTCTCTAGTAATCCTGAAAAATACCTCCAAGCTCCTCTTTTCCATGACAGGAGTTGCCAGAGCACAGCCACTGCAGGCAAAGTGAGAGCAATCTTGGCTCATGCTGAATATCCCATCTGAACCCCCAAATCCTGGGGCAGTTATTAACCCTCCACGTCCTGCCTAACCGCACGTGGAGCTGCTCCACACTGCGGGGTCTCACGTGCGCTCCTACCATGCGCAAGTCCACACCACCAGGCCGGGTCTAAAGCTCGGTGTCAGTCCCTAGGACGGCCACGACAGGAGGACAGAGGGCAGTGATCAAAGACGGGGTCTCAGCGCCACAGCTCTGGCCGCACGGCTGCCGCTCGGGCACCGTGCCCCCACTTCCAGCCTAAAGGGCTGCGAGAGCGCGAGCTTTCAACCCAGCGGATCGTCATGCTGTCAACCGCATCCGAGGCACGTCTCTCAACAGGTCATGCAGCGTGGACGGATGTTGTCTGCAGGGGGGTTTGGATCAACCTGCAGAGCAGAGTTTAGAGTCAAGAACCTCAGCAGCGGACACATCCCCCTGCATCTCCCCCCAGTCCCCAAGCCCAGGTCCCCAGAGCTGGGGGATTTGTTACCTCCGAATACAGCGGAGGTGGCCGGAAGCGAAACTCCTGGATGTAGGCGAAGAAGGGCCCTTCCAGGACCCCGCCGAGTTCGCTGCAGCACGGCGGAGCCAGGCTCTGCTCAGCCTCCGGGCTGGACACGACTGACGAGTATTCAGGGGGAGCTGAAGAGAGAAAGAAGGTGTCAGGGAATAGGATATGCAGGTAAAACGGCCTAAAATTCACTATTCCCCCAAACCCTCCCAGTCCCCTGGGGAAGGAACCCACGATTGAAAAATTAAGTAAAAAAGCAAAAGCTACTCCTGGAGCAAGAGACAAGGCTGAGAACTTGCTCTGCCCCTCGCTCTCTGGAGCGGGTTGACCGGGGGCTTTGCAGCACCCAGGCAGATCCCAGGTTGACGCTCACCCTCCGGCTGCTCCGGGATGGTGCTCAGCCAGTCCAGGTTGATGCTGTACTGGCTGCTGACGCTGGACGTGCGGCTCCCAAAGGGATGCAGTGGGATCGTTCCGATGACTAGCGGCAGTTCAAGGAGCAACTTGGATGTCCCAGGAATATCCACACAAACCTTCAGAGACAGGAGACCGCAGGGAAAGTTAGCTGCTGGTGTTTTCCCAACCCAGAGGGGCAGATCTTTCCCCAGAGCACTGACTCGAGCTGGCCAGAAGGGAATTCTTGTGGTGGGATGCAAAGGGAGACATGAACGCTGCAGCACAAGCCCTCACCCCCTGCATGCAGTGGGGACGCAGCCACAGCTGCCTGGGGGGAACCCGAGGCTTGACACAAAGCACCAGCCCCAAGGAGCTCTGCACCAGCCCGCAGCGGGCTGGATGAGCACAGCCCTGGTGAGACGGGGCACACAATTGAGAGCTGAGCCTTCTACAGCGGTCCCCGCCAGGCCCCTCACCTTCAGGGAATATTCCACTTGGATGATGCGGCACTGGAGGATGGATGGCCCCACCGGTGGGATCTTCAGCGCCCGCCCGTGCCACACTTCCCGCTTCCCTGCTGCAATGGAGTCACCAACGATGCTGGTCACCACCGACTTCTTCTGCTTCTTGGTGCCACGAGCAATGAAGGTCTGAGTCTGGATGATGGCTGCCTTGGGCACCACCGCCCGGCTTGTGCAGTTGTCGATCTCGGCAAAGATAGGGATGACCTCACCTGCCAGAACAGACGGGCATGTTGGAGGAGGGGAGACGGATCCCAGTCCTGCCCCGAAGAATTCCTGTGCAGAATCACCAAGGGCTCGTCCCACTATCTGGCACCGCAGGCACAAGGCCTCGTCCAGCAGGAGCGTGTCCCGAGGAGGCTGCTCACACCAGGTGCATGCCCGAACGCTCTCCGACTGCTTTCTGTGCCCAGCTCACGGTGACCCCAAGCCCCCTCCCCGCCAAGGTTTACCCCAGGGTCTATAAGTTGAAGGGCACCAGCACGCTGGGGCGCTCACCTGGGGTGTAGCCTTTTCGGTCTATCTTGGCAGTCACAGAAACCTGGCCACGATTGCAGTACCAGGCACGAGCGAGCTTCTCCTTAGCACCTGCCTGGGGAGCCTGGAAAAAGGGACATATTTAAGCTACTTAGAAAAAAAACAATGAAACACAAAGCAAGCACCTCCCTGGCACCAACAACCTGCTGGGGAGCATCAGCAAGTTCCTAGGAATCTTATGCAAGATGCTGTCGCAATGCATTAAAGTTCCCAAAAACCAGGAGGCACAGATTACCTCCGCGTTCCTCAGGGCCCAGCCCAGGTAATGCCGGAGGGCACAAGTTACAGGGGACAAATATTCCCTCTGGAAATCAGGCCGGTGACACATTTGAAAAGCTCAGTTTAGGCACTGGACAAGCTTCGGATGCTGCTGCCCCGAGGCAGAGCAGGGTGAGCTCACCAGCAGCGCGGGTGTGTTGATGTCGATGGGTTCGATCACGGTGAACTCCTTCTTCACCTTCTTCACCGTCGACCAGGGTCTGTGCAGTTTGGCTTTCACCCAGTAGCGCACGCTGCCGTGCTTTCCCTCGAAGGAGGTAGCCAGGGTCCTGTGCACAAGCAGTGAGCAACTTAAAGGGCTCTGCCGAGAGATTCAGCTCCGAGGTGCCCTGGCCACCCTCCCCAGGACCTGGGGCATGCACCAAGCGGCTCCTCCTCCCCTTTACATTAAGGCAACCAAAAATGCGAACTTACTCTGGGAGCTGGAAAGTGAAGGGGAACTCGTGCCTTCCTGCCTGCAGGACGGTGACTTCACCATTGTCTGTGGGCAGAACGGATTGGAGTCAATTATCTCGCAGCTGCAGGACTTCCTCCCCAAGCAAATCGGTGGCAGAGCAGCACAGGCAGGGACGGAGCAGCACGACGGCACTGGAATATTTCTGCCAGGGTTAAACCGCAGCAGCAGCAACAACGCAGCTGTGACCCGAGCACCGGGCACTGCTCTCCACATGCCTCTGTGCACGCACTGCCTTGGGGAGCCGGGGGGCCAGGTGGGTGGGCTCCACTTCGCCCTGTGGCTGCTCAGCACCGCAGCTCCAGACACTGGAGCCGAGGAGAGTGACCGAGCCCCCTGCACACTGCAAGGCTTGCACCCCTGTGCTGTTTGGGGTGGCTGGGGCTGGCTGGGACCCCCGGGGGTCACCCAGCCCAGCTCAGAGCAAGCTCCCGAGGCTGCTTCTCCGCCAGGG
>VXAA01000915.1:76633-89250 GCA_013399115.1 Anseranas semipalmata
GGCGGCCCCGCCGGGTGCTGCAAAACAAGGCAGCGAGCAGGGGCGGCCCCCCGGCGGCTGCGGGGCTGCCCGGGGCTCAGCCTTCCAGCAGCCCCGCTCCGGCACCGAAGTGCCCCGGGGGGTGCCTGGGCCTTGGCAGCCCGAGGGGATGGGGCAGGATGGGGCAGACATGGGGCAGGGATGGGGCTGGGGGCTGAGCTGACAGCCCCGCAGGGACCACGCAGGAGATGCGTGCGTAAGCACAGCATTTACCCCCGTGGATAAGCCCCTCTCTGCTGTGGTGCTGCTGCTGCCGCTGCACAAGGAAGGCTTCTGGCTCCCATCACGGCTGCATCCCTGACCCTGCACCCACCAGAGTCTGCGTTCTCAGGCTCCTAGCCAGCGGCTCTGACCGGGGGATTTCTCACCCCACTCGATACGCAAGTCTCGGAGCGGCAGCGCCTTTCCGTCCAGTTCCCGCAGGCGGGACCCGAGCGCTGCGCCGCACACGGATACACGCACGTCTTTCCCAAGAGCCGTTCCCAGGGGTCAGAACAGGCTGCAACTGGATCTGGGCTCCTCTCACAGCAGGGCCGGGCCAACTGGCGATGAAGGGAAAGCTGGTCTGGGACATCGCTTCACTTATTTCTAAGAAATGAAGTACTGGCTCCCATTCAGCTTGTGCAATTACACAGTGAGCAATACATCTTCCCTGCGCTTTTTAACCAGGGAAGCGCTGGTTCTCCACCGGCTTGTGCTGGGCTTTGTGTGGTGCCGCATAATACCTGCATGGGCAGCACAGGGGTCTTGCTCTGTCATCAGCATCTACTCGGTGCTCGGTTGGGGTAAAAGCGTGAAAACGGGGCTGATGGTTCTTAGCACGGACACCACCATTAGCAGCACCCAGAGATGTTGTAGAAGGGAGGAGTGAGGCACAAAGGGGCCCACGTCCCCTCCAGAAGGGTTAAAAAGCTTTAGGAGCTTCCACTTTAATCATGATTGTCGCATTTGCGAAGCAGCAGAGCTCTCCACCCCGGGCACGGGCTGGGGATAAGACAAAACAGGCAGGCATTAAAATGTTACTCAGCATTTGGCTGCGAAAGTCTTGAGGATTTTAGAGCTGCTCCCAGCCGCGTTGGGCAAGTCCTGCTGTGCTGAACTGGGTTGATCTCAGCCACTGAAAATGAGCTGGGCTGAAGCCTTGCAACGCTTCAGCTGCCTCCAAAGGCAGACTGGAACTGCCTGCCTCCCTCCGCGAGGGAAGGGGACCGCGTTTTATTTTATGTACGTGACCATTTGCTGCCACAAGCAAATATGAATCACAGCAAATGCTGCAACGGGAAAGAAGGAAGGAAGGCGCGTCACGGCAGGAGTTAACGGGTGACGCCAGCTCTGGGAAGGTGCCCGGTGTCCCCGCCGCGATGCATGGTGACACTGCGGGCCGTGCGGCTCCCAGGAGGGGCTGGAGCCGTGGCGGGGCCGAGGCAGCTCCGTCCTGTGCTCAGCACGTCCCCGCTGCTGCCCGTCAGCACGCAGCCCTCAGCCTGCGCCTCAGCCTTCGCCCACGGGACACGAAGCTCTGCAAACCTCCCTCCCGCACCGGCTGCACCAGGCGCCCGCATCTACCGCCCATGAGGGTGGGAAGCCCCTCTCCGACCTGCTCGGGACCCCTGGCACCAGGGCTGTGTGTGGGGGGGTGTCTCTCCTCTCCCCAGGAACCTCGGGCTGCAGGGGCCCAGGGCCACAGCCACAACCGAGCGGGTGCCCACAACCGAGCAGAAGCCGGGCCAGGCCCCACGCAGGAGCCATCTCCAACTCATCAGCCCCACCTAGAGCCCGGCCAGGCTTAAGCCGGCCCCGACAGGAGCTGACAGCGGCTCGGAAGGAGCTTCTCACTCCGCAGCTCGCCGCTGGGACCTGGCTGCTTCTCCCCGAAAGCCCTGGAGCCTCGCAAGGGCCCCGCAGGGCCAGCGGAGGGGAACGCAGAGGGCAGGATGAGTCGGCAGCTCTGTGCAGAGCCTCGCGCAAGCACACGCTCCCAGCGTGAGGAATAAGCCCCGTCCCTGCCGGATTTGCAAGCGTTGTGTGTGTAGAAAGACTAAGGTTCTGATCGAGGGCCGCCCCGCAACAGAACAAGAGCCCTGGCGTGCTCTTGGCCTTGCTTCTCCTGATGGCTCTGTGAGTAACATGGCTCCTGGAGGTTTGCCTCACGCTGGGGCAGGAGCCTGCACCCCTGGGAAGTGCTGTGGGATCCTCGCACAAAAAGGATCACGAAAAGCACTGATGTTTCCTAGGGACCTCTCACATTACCTCATGCAGAAGTGTCCAGGGCCTTGCCTTTGCCCATTAAACCCCTATCTTTTCCTCTCTGTTTACACAATATACATTTAATGGCTCCAAAATGCAGTCTGAACATCCTTCCTTCAGCCTTTCTTTTGTCTCAAAGCACAGCACCCCTGTGCCAGCACTCACCACCCTGCTAGAAAACTGCAGATAAAGTCACAGCTGAGCGGAGAGCAGAGCGGCGGGCGCTTATCTCCGCCTGGCTTCCCTCCTCTGCGCTGCCTTGTTACCATGACAAAACCTGCATTTTTTAAACACCACGCAGACACAGTTGATCTCATCGGGAAGCAACAAGGGAGCAGTCACAGGGCCTTTGGATGATGGCACGTTTTCACAGCCTCTCACTAGCTGGCCTCAGGAACGTCCTCACGCTGCCACTGGTGACAGGGGGACGGAGCAGGAGCCCAGCGGGATCCAAGGGAAGCGATTCTGGCTGCAGAGCAGCGCTTCTCCCCTTCGCTCCCTTCAAAGCGCTCCTGTGATCACCGGCCCGTGTCCTTCTCACAAAGGAGAGAAGGAATCACTGTGTGGACAGAGACAATGAAATCACAGCCCACAAGTTCTGGCGAGGCTCCCTGCTTCCCAAGGAGCCCACTTTAGCTCTCTCCATGCAGTAGGCAAGGGCCAGAAGCCATCAGCTCCAAGCTACAGGAGTGCAGGGTGCTGGCGAGGCCAAGCAACTCCGGTAATTCCTCCAGCCCTTGGCTAAGCGCCCTCCTCCAGGCGGCTCCAGGGGCTTGTATATTATACAATCCCAGAAGAAGAATCCAAACATGCTCACAGCAGCTTGTGGCTTCCCTACAGACATTCACTGCAGGGATAATGGGGAATAAAACTTACCCTATAACCTTACAGCTAATGCAGCCACCATCCAAACACGGTGATGACCAAACACTCAGGATCTTCTCCGCTGGAGTTCAGGGCCAGGGCTTCTCCCACATCCTTAATTGTTATCAGGACGCTTAACACACTTGCAGCTGCAAAGGGGCCATCCTTAGGCACAGCACAGAAAAGCCACTGCCAAAAAGACAGAAACTCCAGAGTAATGTAGGTGTTTAGAGCAGGTGGCAAGGTGCAGCCATCTGGAAAAAGAGAACATGACCCTACAGTGCGGTCTAGGGCCAAGAACACCTCCAGGCAGGCAGCTTCCATCACTCCTGCAACCTCTATGTTTGCCAGCTAGGCACCTGGTCGCCAACACAATTAAATGCCCTCAGTATCAGGGAAGTCTTCATGCTGCCATACGGCACAGTGGCACCCCCAGACACCAAGCAGGACAGAAAATAAAATGGCATCAGAAGCAGGGAAGGGGGAGGAGGGGGAAGCCACAGAGCCATGCCTGTAACAATATCATTGTGGGGGAGGATAAAAGACATGCACTTTCGTTAAGACAGAGTTAACAAGCGGATAGACAACTGAGATGGCCCGTATCCCTTGGCTCTGGATCATTTCATCCCAACTACACAAACAATTCAAGTGGCTTGTCCTCATGCAGAAGATCCAAGCAACATGCCAGCTGGGCATGTGGGTCCAGCATCAGAAAACCGAAAACAAATATTTACTGAACTACTAAGTGCTCTTTCCACACTTGCGAACAGACTTTTCTATTTGCAGTTCCTTGTGCAAACGGAACAAAAGCCACAACCCTTTCGTGCTCACCAGCCCCGAGTTCACAGGCAACCTCCCAGAAACCAGCAGCAGAGAAACCCTCGGCAGAGGCCGAGAGGGACAACTTGCAGGTGGCACCCACCCACACGAGCCCAGAGCCGGTGCCTGCAGCCCACGGGTGTCCCAACCCAACACCCAGGAGCATAGAGCCACCCCCAGGCCCCAGCCTTACCGGGGATGAGCTGGCAGCGGCGGTACAGGAAGGTCTGGAAGGCTGTGTAATCGTGGTAGACGGTGTTGAGCCCCACGCTGTGGCTCTCCAGCCAGTGCACAATAGCGCGCCCACGAGCGCACACCTCCAGTGCCCGTAGCCGCAGCGTGCCGCGGAGCTCCAGCCGCACCCGGCCGTGCAGCAGCTCCCCGCTGCCGTAGGCACCCCACGCTCGCCCGTCCTCCAGCTCCACCGCCAAGCTCCGCACACGCCCCAGGGGCTGCATCGCTGCTGGCCCTGCTTATCCGGGCAGCTCCAGGAGGCTGGTCCCTGCCTAGGGCAAGCGGGACAGGCACCTGTGCAGCCCTCCGGGGAAGGGAAGAAAGAGCAAAGGCTGCAACAAAATCTCTATTTATCCCTGCCCCTAACTGGCCCAGCCCTACAGGGCTAGCCCTCCCGAGGTTGGATTGAGACCCTGTTTTGTGGTGACGCTTTAGCATTGACCTCGTGTGCGAGGCTGATGCGGCACCGAGGAGGGGACCGTGGAGGCGAGTGACGTGTTTTTAAACTGAAGGAGAAATAACGTCATGTTGTCTTATCTCTGAGTCACAGACACTGTTGATGTGCCACTGGTACGTGCTGGTGGCTCCGTCCGCAGGGAGGGGTGTCACGCACCACCAGCCGTGCTGGCAGGTTTCACATAGCTGGGGGAAGCAAAGAAAGGCTGTTTGGCCTTCCCAATTCAGGCATTCCTGAGGCATTTCTGGAAGTGGTTGCAGAGCGGTTTAGAAAGCAAAGACCTTTAACCCAAAAGCCTCCTTTATTTTCTGTGTCTGAAATTGCATCAAAATCCACATGAAAAAGAAAGCGAACAACCACAGGATCCTCCCAGCAACGGCTCCCCAGCCAGCTGGTACCACCAAAAGTCTGATGTCCACCATTTTAACCCCAGTGACCCACAGCTGTTTCTGCAGCAGTGCAACAGGTGGCAATGCCACCTCAGGGTCACGTAAAAGTTATGGGGCAGACCTGTAGCATATGCAAGTTCCTGTTACTACACCAGGTGATGCAATCTAGGCATTTGAATCTAGGTGTTTGCAACGTACCAGCATAAGAAACTGATGTAAGGTGCCTGTGGGAATTCGCAAGGCTTGAGTATGCAGCTTCTTTGAAGTACGTGTAGAGCAAAGAATGTTCCTTTCCCAAGAGATGTAGAGTCAAATCCCAAGAGAAAAGCACAGAGGGGTTGTGGGCTCAGCCACTGCTCACACACAAACTGCAGCAATTCGAAATCCTGCATCCTGCTCAAATGCTTGCGTGCTGGTTTGCAGCACACATGAATCAAGTCCATCTGTGTCCAAAGGCTGAGAAGAGCTTGTGAAGTGGCAGCTGCGACAAGGCAGCAGCTGACCCTGCTCACTTGGCCTCCCAGGGCAGGGAGCTGACCGCCCCACACGGTTCCCTCTTTAAAATATCTATATCCCAAACAGAGTTAGTGCAAGCTCAGCATTCAGGAAATCCACGTGAGTTATCAACTCAACAAAAATACACTGCTCGTCACTAGGAAAACAGCCCACTCATCATAAGCTGGGGAGGGCTACCTCTCTGCCCTCCTGTTCACTGACCTTTGGTTTCAGGCCTTGACACCAAAAATCTAAACAGATAACAAGGGAATATTCCAGCCCACACAGTCCTGACAGGGCCTCTCACTTTGCTTCTGATCTCTTGCCCTTTCTCTGAGCTTCCCCTACCCCACCTGCTCTCTCCTGCCCTAGTGCCCGCCTGGAGGCACTCTGTGGGTCTTGCAACCCAGAGAGATGTGTAACCCACGTCTTTGGGCTGATCCCCAGATGTTCACTCTTGTCACAACACCTTGTGTCCTCATTCAACTCTTTTATTTCAACTCTTGAAATAAATGTTCCCTGTAATAACACACAGATGGTTCAAGAGCAGGGCACCAGAACAGCTAGGTAAAACAATATATAGTGCTGGAAGTTCTGGGCAGTCAGCGAGAAAGGGGCAACATCATGGTGCGAAGAGCACCTTCCTCTGGGGGCAGTATCTTTTCAGGGTCCCCAGTGGGACGCAGCTCACTTGGGAGTTTGGCGTTTGGATTTCTGCTGGCCCTCTGTACTTGGGTGTGAACTCATCCTTCTGCTCAGTGCTGAAGAGGTCCTGCGCCCTCCAGGGTAGCACCAGGTGTGAGCATTTGATCTGAGGAGAGAGAAGGGCTTTCAGCATGGGGGCACGGGGCTGGGGAAGAGGCAGGTGGTAACATGGAACCTGGCAGCCCCTACATCTGAGCCCCATAGATGCTGCCTGGAGGGTTGTCCCCCTGAGCAGCTGAAGCCTGTGCCTTCCTGCATCCTCTCTCTAAGGCAGATGCACAGTCTTCTCTGCTGGAGGTGCAGAGACATTACCCTGACTGGACACCTCTGGCCATGCTAATTTATGCCTGAGATTTTCCTCTTCTGATCTTCTGGGAGGACCAGAATCACCTTCAGTGATTCCCCAGTGTTCCCTCCCTTGGCTTAGGACTTAGTCACCTGTCCCTCCCCTCCCTTCAAAGATTTTCTCAGCTACGACTCTGCTCCCCGCAGTGCATTTACTAGAGACTGGAGACAGACAGGATTTGATGCATGACTGTCCCCATCTTAAATGGCTCAAGAGTGCACATCAAATCTAATGATGTTAATGGGGCGGCTACAGCTTTGCTTTGTATAATCCTGCTTCCCTAACCTGCCCATGATAAATGCAAACCTATTAATGCTGTACCTGCTGTAGCATGTCTTCAGAGAGTCGTTGTTTCTGCTGTCTGTGTGGGACCAGCATGGCTTGCGTGGTTGTGACAGGACTTTCATCTGCTCACAGATTGAAGTAAAAAGAAAATTCAAGCCAGTAAATTAGGAAGCAATATCATAAAAGCTTTGCAGCTTGACTTGCAGTTGCAGATCTGCATGCATTTCCATTAACAAGAGGCAAAGACAGACTTTGCAGTCAGCACTTCACTGAAAACCTTTGCCCAGCAGACAGTTGCAGACAGTTCTCAGGGTGAGGAGGTAAATGAAGAAATTCACATGGAGGATACAAGAATATCATTCCATGTAGTAGCTATGGGGCCAATGGAAAGAGCAATTTCCACTGTGATCTGTTCCACATCTAGTAAAACAAATGGATTAAAAACAGATATTTGGCATGAAGGGACCTCTCTCAGCTGCAGAGTATTGGTCATCAGAAACAGGAGGCAATGTCAGAGGAGGATTTTCTTAATGCCTCCCATGACCAGCTCTAAGTGCATCTCTTCCTGAGGTTGCAAAAGCACAGCTTTTGATTCAAATCCTTTCTTTCCTCCCCCAAATACAAATGCAAGGCAACTTCAAAACACAAATATAGCAAGGGAGAAAGGTCAAGCCACTGGTTCGTGTCCCAGAAATCATTCATGTCACCACCTGAATATGCTAACAATTGCTGTACAATAGCAGTGAGTGACTATGGCTGGCACAGGCGTCAAGGTGATGGGTAAGCAAGATGTCACCTTGGGAGGTGAAAGTGCCTGAGATGAGAGTGGCTCTGAGAACCAGTAGCAGGAGGCAAGGGGCTGAGCATGGCTGTCCTGCCTGGTTTTGAGGTAACAGTCTCATTTTGCTAAAGACACTGAAACTGCACCCATGTTTTCCTGCCATCTCCAACCCGAGGTGTCTGAGCTGCCTCCTTTCCCAGAGCACCAGGCATTGCTCTCCCTTGCACAGAGCTAGGAGAACCTCGGTGGGCTCCATCTGGCACCATGACAGTCTGAGCAACTTAGCCTTACTGTGGTAGTCGAAGGGGATGTGGCTGTCACGTTGGTTCTTGCTGTCTCCTGTCACCCTCTGGGCCTGGCGTGGTGGCTGATAGTCTGACTGCTGCGTTGTGCTGAAGAAACAGGAGCCTGAACGGTCATCTCCTAAGCAGACGCTGCTTTGATGTTTCTGCAGCAACACATCAGGCTTTGGTGAGAAGTTCCACCTGCCAGTCTAGAGAACAAAAGAGAGAGCTGGCTTTAACAGAAATAGGCTGTAGTTGGAAAGGTGCCCTGTTTTACATTATACCCCCATGCAGCCCAGAGTCTAGCATTGCCACCCAGTGTGGAAAGGGGAAAAGAGACAACATTGTCCTAAGGAGGTACCAGAATAGTGTGCATTAAAAAGGAGAGATTCTCCACCAGAGAATCACCCGCACAGCAAAGCTGGGAACAGACCTCTGGGTAGAAGAACTGTGTTGTAGTAATTCTTGCCAGCGCACGATTTCTCTCAGGATCTTCATCACCTCTGGGGATGGATGAGGCATTTTTGTTTCGACGGACAATAGCTACAGGCTCTGGCAAAGGCAAGAGTGAAGGATGTCAGAGCGCTCCAGCCTCTGAACAATTTATAGCTACAGCAGATTCTCCACATGCAATAGAGCACAGGAATGAATACAGCTATTTAATCTGCCAGGGAAATAGAGTGAGGATGGAACTGAACCTCACAGTGAGGACACTGGTACTGAGTACACAAAAACGATAAAACATTAAAAATAAAAAATTGTATACATATAATATTCATGTATTATATCTTTTATCTATAATTATATCATTAAGACCAAGTGATAAAACCCCACTGTTCAGCTGGTTGTAAACCTCAGCAGTGGTCTGTACCTTGTCTCTGTGCCACAGAGTTACGCTACCTAGATTGTGTACTGGGAAGAGCTCTGATGTCGACGTGGAGAATCTGGTGCAACCATCCCCTAGCTGCAGGTTTGTGTGGTGGATCTGGAAGGCAGCACGTTCCTTGTCGTAGAATCTGCAAGATATCAGATATGAGCTGCTTAAATAGCAATGTTTGTCAGAAAGAGCAGCTCCTGGAGATGCCTGTCAGGCTATCCTGCTGAGTACCTGTGTTTCCTCTCATCTGGGACAGTGTAGGCATGTTTCTGCTCACTCATAGATCCACTGCTTCTGGGATCCCCAAATTTAACACGAGACTTGTGCTGAAGGGAAGCCAACAGAGCTACAAAACTGTCACTTAAAGCACAATCCCTTTGTTTCCCTCTCTTCCTGATGGAAAGATCTCTGTCTTTCCATCCATCTGGTTTTCAATTCCACAGATCACATCCCTTTCAGGGCAGAATTCAACATGGCAATGTGCTGCCCTTTAACTGTGTCTTGGTCCTCCCCAAATTCATACTGTTACCTTTTCACTTGGCTTTGCAGGTGGACTCCATTCACCCTTAAACTGTGCTTGATAAGAAGTGTTGTAATAGGACTGCCCATCCCCTTTAATAGTGGGAACACCTCCTGCCAAACAGCCAGAAGGGGAAATGAATGGTGTTATTTCTAAAAATGCTTTATTTACATTTGTAAGGAAATATTAATGATATTGTAGCTGCAATTGCAAGGCAGCTGCTCTCTTAGCATTTTAGTACTCCCGAATCAATTCAGTACAGTTACACAGCAAAGCAATGAACACCAGATTGCAGCAAGAACTGCAAGATTGCAGAACATGGATGTAGTGCATCAGAAGTGATGCAGCTTCGGTGTGAGAACTGCAACATCTGAGGCTACAGCAAGCAAAGATATTCTCTGCTTGAAAAGCTTGGCTGGTGAGTGGCTCTAGTTAGCAAGATTAACCTGTTTTATGAGCATTAGAATGATTTATTCGGCTATGAAAACAGAAAGCAAAATATCCAAATTGTTGTAACAGCTTTAATTGTTTGCAACATGACACTGAGCCATGCCACTAAAAATTCCCATGCCCCAGGAATCCTACACAACCCTTAAGATTGTGGGGAAAACTCACCCCTGTATGCATGACATGCCCTGGCAGCGGGCTGGATCTCACGTGCTGGATATGAGAGGGTGTAGACAGATGGAGGGAACCTTATTTTTTCTCTGTCTCCACAAAGAACATTATCACTCCACTCCTGGGCTTTGGGAAGGGCAGGTCTCTGGAGGGGGGCACCAGGACAGGGGTAGCTCTCCCTTGTTGCTGAGGTGAGGACCCGGATGCGGGGGTCTGCATGCATACGGACACACGGCGCTGGGGGAACGATGGGGGTGACCGGCTCCAGAGGCCTTTCTGGAAACGCCTGGCGCGTTTCTGAGCAGAGCTCCCTGCCCTCCCCCAGGCTCTGATTCAGCACATCCCCACTGCAGGGCTGCTCGGCCGGCGCCGGCCTGTGAAACCCCCAGAAAGGGGGGAACTGAATGTGAGAAAATGGCCGACCAGCATCCTCCGGGACGCTGCGGCTAGCCCCCAGCTGCAGGTGGGAGGCCTGCAGGAAGGGAATGCCCACGCGGGGAGCCGGGGCCGGGGCCGGCATCCCTGTGCGAAGGCTGCGGCTGGGCCCTGCAGCCGCCAGGCCGCGTCACCATGGCGACGGCACAGCTCCCCCACGTTCCCGGCGAGCTCCGCGCGAGCAAGGCCGCGTGCCCCGCGCCCCGCCCCGCCGTCACGGCCCGGAAGCGTTGCTATGGCGGCGGGTGCGCTCAGCGGCCTGGTTGCCGCGCTCGAGTCCTACCGCGGCCGCGACCGGGTGGTGAGTGGCCGGGGCGGCCGGGCGGGCCCCGTCGTGTGCGGCCGGATCCTTACCGGGCTGTGCCTCCGCAGGTCCGTGCGCTCTGCTATGGCTGCCAGCTGGCGGGCGGGGCGCTGGCCGGGCCACAGACCCCCCCGGTGGGGCTGCCCGGGAGCCTCCTGGCCCTGTCGGCCCAGCTGAGCCACTGCCGCACCGTCCTGCGCCTCTTCGACGACCTCGCCATGCTCAGCTACAGCCGCGGCTACGGGCTGGGGCCCAAGGTGAGCGCAGGCCGCCGGGCATGCTGGGAGCGGCCCCGGCCAGGCCGCAGGCGCCAAGGCGTGTCCCCCGTGCACCCCGCAGGACGAGGACGGGCTGGTGCGCGGGCTCTCGGTGCTCTGCAACCTGGCCGACCAGCTCTACTACCCCTGTGAGCACATCGCCTGGGCAGCTGACACCGGCATCATCCGCGCCAGCTCTCGCAAGTGGTGGGACGTGAGCACGGTGCTCTGGGGCTTCTCCCTGCTGCTGGGCATCTTGCGGTAAGGCTGGCCGGTACGCTGCAGGCTGTGCTGCCAAGGTGGCTGGGGGGCGAGCGGTACCGCGAAGGCCCCTCTCAGCTGCAAAACGGTGCTCTTCCTCACGGATGAGGTTAATGCTAGAGGAAAAAACTCCCCTTTGATGCTACAGGAGAAGTAACTTTAACTTGTTTTGCTTTCAGATCCCTGAGGATTTTGTTCCAGTTAAGAAGGAAGCTGAGGCAGCAGAAGTGGTATGATTTCTCTCCCTGGTTCTACATCTGTTAAATATTTTTATTCTCGTTTGTGAGCCGACATTAACTATTATTACACTGTGGGCTATCACTAACATTATTTTTGCTTTCAACAGTACATCTTCGCCACAGAGTCAAAAGAAAATGAAAGCCCAAGTGAAGGCTGAAGTTCTGAGCATCGTTAGTAACATGGCGGATCTCTCCAATGCTGTCCATTGGCTGCCGCCAGGATTCCTCTGGGCTGGACAGTTTCCGCCGTGGTTAGTAGGGCTCCTGGGGACCATCTCTTCCCTGATTGGTATCTACCAAGCATCTGGAGGGGGCAATTCTGGAGCTGTATGAGCCATAATTAAGCCTCTGGAACCCAATTTTTACACAGTAGAAATGCACTTATTGAGGCAGGGTGTATTTTAACTTTCATGGCTGTTGATAATTGTAATTTCATGCATCCTGTAATTGAGACCGTAATTGAGATCTCTGTTACAGAGAGGATCACTTATGGTTAACAAATGTAATTACTTTTCATCAGAGAAATCTTTCAGGTGAATCCTCTGAAAATCAAGAAATCTCATCGGACTGATAAGATAGAGGAAAAAAGTTGCTTCCTTCCTTCCTGTACTTCAAAAGACAAATGCAATCCTCCAGTCTTTGCTCCTTTAAAAGAGCACAAAGTCAGCGTTTGGTGGAGAAATAGCCACAGTTCTTTTACTCAAAACTTCCAAGGGATGGATTCTGCGAGTTCAAGCTCCAGGCTCAGCACTTGGTGCCTCATCTGAGCCAGGGAGGTGACCTCTATCATGGAAGCTTCTCTGTCAGATGTTTTGGTGTTTGAGCCCAGAGCAGATGCCGCGAGCGCAAACAGGAGCAGGTGGCAGAGGGAGGCTGTTGGGTGATGGGCTATTTAGTTTGTGACAGTTGTGTTTCTTTAGAGGTGATGTGGGAAAGAAAAGAAGAAAAGAAACAGCAACTGTAAGCAATGCCTTGCTAAGCTTTCTTCTAGCCCATATTACTCATTTAAGGAGGAATATTGTGAGTTGAGACTTCTCAGCTAAACCAGAACAAGCAAAAAAGCGCAGACTCCAGCTGTGCCTTTGTGGAAGGCCACCGGGTGGAGCTCTTCCACCAAGCTCTGCAAGAGCCAACGTACCTTTTTTTTTTTTTTTTTTTAAA
>VXAA01000915.1:91399-210254 GCA_013399115.1 Anseranas semipalmata
CCCCGAGGTCCCCTTACCGTCGGACACCGTGCTCCCACCGCTGGCTCCCACACGTCTCCTGTGTGGCCGTCGTCCCGCTGCAGCCCTCCAGCACGGCCGCCGCTGCAGCACCGCGGGTCCCCTCCGGCGGGCCCCCGGGAGCAAGCCCGGAGTTCCCTGCTGACTCTCCGGTTTTCCCTTGCAGAGTGGCCTCACCACGATGTCCGTCAGCAGCCACGAGAACCGGAAATCCCGCTCGAGCTCCGGCTCCATGAACATCCACCTCTTCCACAAGCCAGGCCACGCCGACAGCCTCCTCACCCACCTGAACCTGCTCCGCAAGCGGCACCTCTTCACCGACGTGGTGCTGCGGGCAGGGAACCAGGCCTTCCACTGCCACCGGGCCGTGCTGGCCTCCTGCAGCCGCTACTTCGACGCGATGTTCAGTGGGGGCCTGAAGGAGAGCAGAGACGCAGAAGTCAACTTCCACGACTCCCTCCACCCCGAGGTGCTGGAGCTGCTGCTGGACTACGCGTACTCAGCCCGGGTGCTGATTAATGAGGAGAATGCGGAGTCCTTGCTGGAGGCAGGGGACATGTTGCAGTTCCAGGATATTCGGGATGCTTCGGCCGACTTCCTGGAGAAGAACCTCTACCCTGGGAACTGCCTGAACATGCTGCTGCTGTCCGATGCCCACTGCTGTGAGCGACTGCTGGAGCTGTCCTGGAGGATGGCGCTGGCTAACTTCACCTCACTCTGCAAGACTGAAGACTTCCTCCGACTGCCCAAAGACAAGCTGCTCGAGCTGGTGGAGAGCGAAGAGCTGGAGGTAGAGGATGAGACCCTGGTATATGAAGCTGTTATAGGCTGGATCCGGTACGATTTGCCCCAACGCCACGAAGTTCTACCAGAGCTGCTGCGGTCCGTCCGCCTGGCCCTTCTGCCCGAGTCCTACCTGCAGAAGCAAGTGGCCTGCGAGAAGCTGGTGACCAGCCACAAGCTGGGGGAGGAGATCGTGGCCGATGCAGTACGATGCAAAATGAAGATCCTGCAGAACGACGGCCTTGTGACAGGGTGCTGTGCCCGGCCCCGCAAGGTCAGCCAGGCCCTGCTGCTGCTTGGTGGCCAGACCTTCATGTGCGACAAGATTTATACGCTGGATCATAAAACTCGTGAGATAATTCCTCGTGCTGACATCCCAAGCCCTCGCAAAGAGTGCAGTGCCTGCGCCATCGGGTGCAAAGTGTACATCACGGGTGGCAAAGGCTCCGAGAACGGCGCCTCCAAGGATGTCTGGGTTTACGACACCCTCCACGACGAGTGGGCAAAAGCTGCACCCATGCTGGTGGCACGGTTTGGCCACGGCTCTGCTGAACTGGACCACTGTCTGTACGTGGTGGGGGGTCACACAGCAGGGAGCGGGGCCTTCCCGGCCTCTCCCTCTGTCTCTCTCAAGCAAGTCGAACACTACGACCCACAGCTGGACAAGTGGTCCTTGGTGGCCCCTCTCCGAGAAGGCGTAAGCAACGCCGCCGTGGTGGGGGCCAAGATGAAGCTGTTTGTTTTTGGTGGCACCAGCGCGAACCAGGAGAAGCTGCCCAAGGTGCAGTGCTTTGACCCCTGCCTGAACCGCTGGACAGTGCCTGCCAGCTGCCCCCAGCCCTGGCGGTACACGGCTGCGGCGGTGGTGGGCAGCCACATCATCGTGATCGGGGGGGACACAGAGTTCTCTGCCAGCTCCGCTTACCGCTTCCACAGTGACACCTACCAGTGGTCCAAGTTTGGGGATGTGACCGCTAAGCGCATCAGCTGCCGTGCTGTTACGTCGGGCAACAGACTGTACGTGGTGGGGGGCTACTGCGGGGCTCAGCGCTGCAAAACACTGGACTGTTACGACCCATCCTCTGACACCTGGAGCAGCGTCACGACAGTGCCTTACTCCCTTATCCCCACCGCCTTCGTCAGCACCTGGAAGTACCTCTCTGCCTGAGCTGCGGTGTTGCAAAGAACCTGGAAGGTAAATAGTTGTGTGTCAACCCAGAGCTCCTCTGTAACTTTGTGCTGCATGAGGGTTGAACCCTGAAGGGCAGATCCTGCTACGATCCTGGCTGGAGTTGTCCCAGAGAACAGCCTCGTGCAAACATCGGCTCCAGAAATGTGCTTCTAGGCTAGTTTGAGAGCATCTTTTTAGATGCTCAAATGCTGTGGTGAGAAGATTAGTATAAATAACAAGACACTTAACCTGGCGTCCTAGTCCTTCCACTGAGTCTTGGCCTATGCAAAGATTTTGGGGAATGCTATCTGCAAGCAGGATTGGGTGTCCCTGGTACAGAAAGCTCGTCAAGCCGATCACTATGTTAACGCGCGGTCTGTCTGGAGGAGCTCGGGTAGACGGTGTGGTGCCATGAGGGGCTGGCTGCTGCTTTTAGCACAGCTTCCTCCTCCTGGTGCCACAGTTAATCTGCTAGTGGCACCCAAATGTCTTGTGGGACACAGAGGGCTATGAGCTGGTGCCAGAACAAGATTATAGCTGGGATTTAGTCCCAGAATGGTTGGTAATTGCATTTGTAAGACAAGCCCTGTCTACATATAAACACAGGGTTTCTCACTTCTAATTACTCTCTGGTGTCCCGTTCAAGCCATTTCTTTCCTGCTATACAGCAATTAACTTTTTAAAAATTTACAACTGGAATTAAACCTTCCTAGACACTTTCGGCAGAAAAGATGCCTGTGAATCTCAGATCCCTGCGTGTTTTTTTCTTCCCCTTTTTCCCCTTGCAAGAGATCTGCTAACCAAACAAACTTGTTTAATATATTAAGATATTCTGTAACACCTATAGAAAATTCCTGGCTGTAGAGGGGAACAAGCAGTAGTCATTCCACAATAGCAGAATGCTCTGTTGGTTTTGAGCCCTGGGGAGCATCACTTGGGTGATAAACTTGGGTTTAGTGCACACTAGTCTCATAATACTCTCTTCTGCACTACAGGCTTCACACCTGATTTTGCCAGTTGTGTTTCACCAAGGACCCAGACAGAAGACATGGGCAGTAGGAGTGCCTCCCTCCTACCTAGCAAGTCTGAACTGTCCTGGATGCCAGCCCTTGCACAGATCTCATTAGCATCAGCAGGGCTCAAGGCAACGCAGCTTTGGCTCTGAACCACTTTTGTAAATCCCCTTCATTCAGAACAGGGAGGGGACAAGCATGGAGGGGCCTCCGTAGACTGGCAGCTTGTGCTGTCCCTTGAGATGGCACGAGGTTTCCAAGTTTTCTGCTCACTCATATGATCTCAGACCAGGAGCCAGAGGATTATTTTTACCTCTTTCTTTTAATATTTTTAGTGATATTTACTGGAAAGGACAAAGGAAGCTCTTAAGTAACTGGCAGCAGGCTCTGGTACTGCTGTCTGATATCTGTGACTTGGAATGCAGTCAGCACCAGAGGCAGTTGCCTGAAATGTCTTAACACGTGACAGTACTTTGCCCATGGGCTGGTTCTGTACATTTTTTATACAGCAGTTGTGTGTGTTTATTACTCAGCCTGGAGCTGCTTCAATAAATCTGAATAAAATCCACTGTGTCCCTTGCCTGTTCTGTATGCTTAAGCTGCAAGTTCTCCCAGCCCACACTTGAGATAACATTTAGCAAAAGCAGTGAAGAGTATTCCCTGCTTGAGAGTCCAAGCCTTAATCTGCAGGAAGGGGGCTCGTATCTTCCTGAATTTTTGTAACACAGGACAGAGGAAAGCTCAGCTCTCGTACTGCCTTCCTGCTTTGTAGGACACACAAAGCTGCTTAAAATTCCAAAGTTTAAGCTAGTGGAGCTGGTTTCCTCACTGCCAAAAAGAATGGAGGAAAGAGCTGCCACTTCTCTCCCAAGGTGCTGTGTGCTCTGGGCCTGCTGCAGGTGATGGTGGGGGCAGCAGTAGGAAAGAATAGCTCTACTAAAGGTGGGAGGTATGAGGCAGAGGAATCAGCACGGACAGAGGAAATAGGCACTGAAGGTGCAACCAAATGTCTCGCCACAGAGCCATGGTTTGGGTGTGAGCAATTATTCAATTTCAGGCAGAGTTAAATAAATCAATGTCACAGCCATTCCTAGCTGCTAGTATAGGCAAGAACTGGCAAGACTGGAAGGAAGAGCCGCCCTGTTCAAGGTGGCTGAAGAAGATAAAATGACTTAATTTCCATCCTGTTTGCTGATGCCTCTGCCATTTTCAGCCCCCAGGCTGGGCCTTTTCCCATTTACCCCTGCTGTGCCGCCTCTCCATTGCTTGCTGGACCCCGCGGGAGGCTCATGCAACAGCCCGCAGGGAGACGAGCCCACAGCCTGCCCTGCAAAGCCAGCCTGGAACACCGCACGCAGCAGCTGGGGTGTGGGGCAGCTCCAGCTTGGCTGTGCCTCACACATGTGAGTGCAGGCAGGGGAAAGTCACAGAACAGGACAGAGCTGAGACTAGAAGCCAGCAGGAAACATCTCTTTCCTGTTACTGAGCTGGGAGCTGCTTCACCTTTATTACATCTACAGCTATTTCTGAGGGTCGGACAAAGTCCGACTACCCAGAAAGTCAGAGGAGCTGAGGTTTCATTCATGGCCATTTGAGCAGCAGCTGTTTTATTTATTCTGCCAAGCAATAAATGTTGGCTCCCAGCCACATCCGGCTTTTGCACCAGGGACAAAGTTGCTTCTAGCAACGTAGGTCTCTGTCTGCCTCCTGCTCCTGACGCTGGGATGTTATCTGAGCCATGCTCACAGCATTTTCAGCAGTGCTGGGGCCACTCACTAGTGGCCCTTCTGCTGAACGCTTTGAGAGCATCTGTGAATTGCTTCCTCATTTCAAACTGCACTTACAGCTAACTCTAAGTAAGCTGTTTTCACAGGGAAAACTAGCACTTAAAGCACACCTGGGCTTGGCTGCTCTGCAGCAGCTCCCCACTGCTGGCAACAAAGACAGCAAGAGCTGCATTTCATTGCCTTCATCCTTCCGTCATCTGTCAAAAAGCCCTGTGCTGTCCCTCCAGCTCCACCTCCTCCTGGCAGGAACCAGCTCCCAGCACAGTGGGGAGCGCTCCTGGGGAAAACTAGACACCTTTTCCACTCGCATGCTGCACGTCAGTCCCAGCACTGCACAGCACAGACCTGTTTGCCCAGTCTGACATTTCCATGCATTAATCCAATCACTGCTCCAGCGCCAGGGCAAGAAGATTTAGGCCAACTGGGCTGCAGATGAATTTGGTTTAGGGGTTAATTTTGTTACTGGGTCAGAAATCCTCCCAAATTAATATAATCCATTTAGCATCTCAACATAGTTCAAACCTAGGTCTCCTCCTAGCCCAGAATCCTGCTTCATGGCCGCACCCCTCCAGCTGCAGGAACTAGACCCCAGCCTACAATCACATCTGAAAAAGCAGCACATATGGGCATCCCAGGCTCAAGGCCAAAAATAAAAAATAAAAAAATTGTGCAACATCATTCCTCCATGGGACATTCCTCTTCTCACACAAATCCTGCAAGCCACGCTAGCCAAACAAACAGCATCAGTCAGACCAACCCACCTCCCTCCTGGCCACAAGATACACAGCCAGTCCTGACCTGACATGAGCTACGCTGCTTCTTGGGTTTGTAGCTGCATTCTGCTCAGCAGCCCCTGCTGCCAGAGTGTAAAGGCAGCGCAGAGTCTTTCTCCCTTCTCCACCATGGATGGCCAGAGCTGTTAACTGCAAAACAAACAGCACAACAGTAACTGAGAAATTCCCTTTTCTGGCTAAGATCAGATATGGATTGTTCAAATGTTCTGCAGGACACCCACCATGCATCTAGCAAGGATGCAGAGTACACATTGCTATGCTTCAGTGACAACTTGTGGTGGCCCTGGAAAAACAAAGCACTATGCTACACAATGCAATTTTGTCCATGAATTCATATATTCTAGAACAGAAAAGGGCATTACCTGCCTGAAATCCCCTGAATGAATTGCACATCACATGCAGTCATCCGGGAGGACTTCAGGTCTAGCAACACACCATGCTCCACACAGTCAAAAGAAACCCACTGCTGCTCTGACATGGGAAAGGGATATCAATGTTACACTGCTCAGTGAGGATTTTTCACGCTCCTGTGTACTTGTGACAAAGTGATTCCTGCCATGCTCAAGTCTCCTGTGCATGCAACACTGTACCAGAGCCAGGGACCATGCATCTCATACTCCAATGCGGCCAGCTCTAAAAGGGTTTGGCTTTTATCCTCTGCCAGATCCCCCAGGCCCAGAAGACTCAAACAATGTAGGCTTCACACAAGGACAGGCCCCACATCCCTTGTCTGTTGAGCCTTGGGCTGGGCCCCATCTCTGGGATGAGAAATTAGACCGGATTTGAGTCACAAGGCTGAGGAAAGGGAAAGGCAGAAAAAAGCACATTCCCACTGTCAGAGCACACCATGGAGTCCATATCCTTTGTGCATGTTTGTCCTCAAGCATCTGGCTTGCCAATGAATCTCAGATGCATGTATGGGAACCATCAGCCATGTCTCACCCACATGAAAGAGGAAGGTTTAGCATAAAGCTGGTCATTGCCTATGGCCTCAGAATGATTCATCCAAATAGAAAGAATGTGTTTTGGGTTTCGGGTTAATTAGCTACAGATTTTAAAGAGAGACAAGGCAGGGCGGAGCTGCTGGAATACTGGTGTGAGCAAGTAACAGCTCTGTATGCATTGCCGTCCGTCCTGAAATCACGCCTTCATTGTGAAGAGTGGAGAAATGTGCATCATAGATGAGTGACAGCATTATCAATGATACTGTCAGTCGAGGTGTTTGTGAACACCAAAGGAATGTCTATGCTGCTGTTGCAGCAAGAACTGAAGCACAAGACAGATACACCCACACGCATTTAAGCACTGATGGCTGCAGCAGCACCAAGCTTCTAACAGATGCAAATTCTGCGTGGGACTTAAATATGCCTCTGAGCTCTGGGCTCAGCTGGGCAGTTACCAGCGGGCATCTGTGCTGCAGGGCTACCTCGTAGCCGTGTTACTCCCTGATCTATCCAAATCCAGGCTCTTCAGTCTGTCTTAGAAACTCTTCCTACTGGTCTGAGGCATTGTTATGGCTGTCAGAAGAGTACAGTACAATTCGTGAAAAAAGAAATCCGCTGCTCTAGAAGCACCTTATCATAACTCCTGCCCTAGACTGTCCCCCATGAAATTGCTTTGATTCCATGTCTTGCTGCTGAACAGTATCTAGAAATGAACATGGAAAGTTACTTGCCTTGCTCTAGCGAGACAGTGAGATCTGAAAGTGCACATAGGTAGTGACCTCCAGTGGCCACTGCAGCTCAGCTCCTTGGAAGCTGAACAGAGCAAAAGCAGATGTAAGAAATTTTCTCTTAAATGAAGTGCAAGTAAAAGCTTATACACACGTTTCAAGACTTTGTACACTAAAACATCAATTTGTTACTTCCCATAAAGACAGAGTCATATTTTAAACCTAGAAGTTTTTGATTATTTGCATACACTGGAAAAATAGAAAAACTTTTGTTTTTCCTAGTTCCAGTTTTTGCCACAACACAGGTGTCAACAGCACTTCAGAGACTGAAAAATGTAGACTAGTCTACCGACTCCTGTACACAAAGAACCCGAGCCCTCCAAAGGTGCTTTGATATACACAAAGACTTATCTCTGTGCAAAGCAATTCAGACTGCATCATTTGCACCATCACATTCAGAAAATGGCTGATGGTTTTCCTCAATGGTGACTACAGTATAGGATTTTAACGATTAAAAAAGAAAAATCACACCTCTTCCTTTGAGAACACCTATCCTAGTTCTCCCACTCTCTCCCCAATTCTGCATCTGTTCTGATCTCTGGAATTATTTGAGGTTACAGTGCTTGGGTTAGCTTGCCAGTATGCCACAAGTGGGGATTTTACCAGGAAATGCAACTTGCTGACTCTGAAGCTGGGAAGCACTGCACCAGCCAGAGGCTATGGGATGGTACAGAGAGTGAGGGCTGCCAAATTGGCACAAGCAGCAGGGAGAAAGTTTCTATTTTCGTTATACTTGTTCCAAATGGGAACCGATACTGTCTGGGACAGAGCCAGGCATGTCTCAGACTGGCACCATGCAAAGTAACTACATGCTAATATAAGCAACTTTGTTAAGTTCACTCTTTCGCTAGTATGCTGAGTTCAGACATTTTGAGATCAGCTGATTTCTTCCTAAGGTGCTCACCTCACTGGCAAGATCTGCAACTATTAGTATCCACTTAACACCTCTCCTTTGGAAAACTGTCAGTGTTCATATGGCAGCTTATTTCTGTCCAGGGTAGAAAAGAAGAAGCACGTGAGAAGTGGTTGCTGCTTTGATCTTTGGTTCAAATGGAAAAAAAAAAAAACATATATACATTTATTACATATGTGCTATATGCTATATAATATATATATATTAAGACGGTTAGATTTTTTTTTTTCTTTTATTGCTAGGAGTTGGTTTCAGTCCTATTGCAGCTCTGAAATCCTTCAGTGGAGAAACATTGCAATCATTGTAAAAATCATCATTTGGTGTGCTATGATCAAGTTCACAATTAATCAAGAGTGCACAATTCAACAGAATATTAACATTTAACCATCAACTTTACAAATAAAATAAGACTAAAAAGATGTTGTTACTGCAGTATCAACAGTAAAGGAACTATTTACAATGTTTACACACTAACAAAAAAAAAAAAAACACAAAACAACAACAACAAAAAAAAAAACAAACCAAACACTTCCCCAACAAAATGGTCAATTTAACCATGAACCATGATTATTTATTAAATCTTTACAGTGCAAGGTGGGCCTAGAAACCAGACCTAAGACTAAACAGCATCAAGAGAGTTCACAGCTCTGAGTGAGATGCACACAGTTATGCCAACAGGATCTATTTCCATGACAATTTCCTTTCAGGTATAAACAGAAATGGAATTTGAAACAGACTTTTCTAAAGTGCTCCAATTTCTTTTAGTACAAAAATATAAAAAAACTGATTTATAAACATGGCACAAATGGTATGAACCAGAGCGCACACAAATGGTATTTGATGTATAACTTGCTGATGGTAAATATTAAAGAGCCGCCAGCTGTTACAAAGATGTTGGGTCTGGCCTTGAAGGAAGGGGAAGGCAGAGGCTTTTTTCAGCAAGCTATTCAGCAAGGCCAGGCTAGAATACCACATGTGTAACCTGGCATCAAGAAGTTTTTTTCTTGTAACTGTGAGAACTGCTGGGGAAGACAACAAAAATGCTCCAAATTCCCTTGCACAGGGGCACAACACACAGGGACATCACTGAGCACCACCAGGGGAGCCTTAGCTCCTATTCTGCAGAACTGAAAGTAGAAGTGAAACTAAATATGTATCTTAAACCTTTCCTAGTTTAAGTTTCGACTTTCATTGTCAATGAAAATGGCAAACACCAAGTTCCACGTATGCAGGATCATCTGACTACTACAAAAAGACAGAACTGCTAGCAATTTATTTAGAATTACTCCTACCTTTGCAGGAATGCTATTAGCTTGCTGAGCAAGAATCTCTAGAAATACCAATTCTTCTGCCTCACACTGGGAAATGATTAGCGATCTCAGTTTACGGGACGTGCCACAGCTACAATCCACAGATATTACAGCTGAAAACTATGAAAGCGGTTACAATATGCACAGGGCAGATGTGCTCAGTACTAGTGAATATGCTGGGATCTTCAGTCTGAAATACAAAATGACCACAGTCCAAATGGGAAGGGAAAGAGGAAGTATCCTTTACACCAGAGTTAAAATTGAGAATCAAAACCATTGAAACAGTCTCTACGTTGCAACATCACAATATTAAAGACGAACAGGACAATAATTTTAAGGCTGTGACACAAAGCAAAGAAGAAGGCAGTTCAAAGCTCACACTGTAATTTCATCCACACCCCAGCTCAAGAAAGAAGCCAAAAGGCACCTGGGAGGCACAGAGTTTTGAACTGTCTAATCCTCTGATATCACTTGAAAGGAAACTTTTATCTGAAGTAAGCAAAAGTCAAATGGAAAGGATATTACTCAGAATCAATAGCACTTAGCCCAGGATACAGAAGTATTTTGCAATCTAATCTGCTTAGAAAAAATATTTTTCTACTAATTAGATTTGAGTAGAATCCAAAACTAGTTCACTCAGAGTGATTTAATAACAATTTTGCATATTCAATTTTGCAAAAGTGAAGATCCATACTTCATTTAAAGAAAATATTTTACTTGCTTCCCTCAATCTTCTACAAATAATTTTACCATACTCTGGTACAGTAAACTCCACACTAAAAATGACATGTCATTCTAAAACCTCTTCCAAACTGGATACTGTACAGGAAATCACGTGAATACCTCATATGGCACTTCTGTGATTTTGAGATGATGCAATCTCTACTCAAGGTGAAAATGACTTTCATAAGACTAGCTGCAGCCAGATGTGTATTGAGGACAGATAACTTTTAAGGTAATTTCTCAGTTACAGATTGAAAACCAATATTCCAAGGAACTCTTGGCGTGCTGAACCAACAGCCTAGCCTGTAAGGGTCCTGTGTCCATTTGCTAACAGCCATAACTTATTCAAAGCACTGCTGACAATGAATATTAAAACAGTTATATTTAAGTTAAAACATATTAAAAGAAATGAGACCTCATTGCAGACTTAGTATTTTCCAGATGCCACTGTCCTATATCTGAGTTTGTTCATTGCACAGAGGAAGGAGAAAGACGTTGCCAAATAAAACCTCTTTGGTCCATAGAACACTCTCTCCCATACATTAGGACAGGCACAAAATTAAACCAAATACATGCTTCTAAAAATTGTTTTAAAATATCTAAACAGAGACCTCCTTCCTTGGCTGAGGTGATTTATTCCACTGATGCAACTTAGCTTTAGATTAAAGCTCCTAAAGGCTGGTAATTTAGGGCAATGGGGGCACGGAGTTTTCACTAGGAGTGGTCCAAACCACAGCATGGAGAGAACATACTGTGCATTCTTGCTGCTTTGCTGTATGTTTACAGAAGGAATTACATGGGTGTCAGTGATGACTAGAGTCTCCACGCTGGCCGACTGAAGACTCAGCCCTATAGACCTGCTGAATCGATCAGAAGTCACATTCATTTTAAGATATTCCCACCATTTCAACCTAGGCTTTAGGAATGCAAAAATACAATGCAGAAATATGTTCTAACCATCATCAACACAGTATCGCAACAATGCAAAAAATAACTATGTTCCCCATGTGTTCTGCAAATCCAGACACTGATAACCTGTGTAAGTTGTACCAGGCTCATGATTTACCAAGCAATACTTTGGTATTGAAGTGAAGTGCATCCTATTTAATATTAATACTTTGCTGGGGAGATGTGGCAGGAAAGTATCACCACTCCGGTAACAAACTAGATAGCTCAGAGTTTCCTCTCATAGGTAACACTGCAACTCTGTTGAACTCAGTGCCCTTGCTCCAGGTTTATACCAGTATCACTTAGCAAAAAGACCCTTAAATCCAGGAAGCATTACAGCAAGGACTGCGTGCTCCTTAAGACAGAATCAGTATTTCATAGCTTATGTTTCTGCTTTCACACTGACCAGTAAATTTGGATATTTCAAGTTCTTGTCTGGAGACAATAACCCTAACTATTGCCACTTGGAAATAAACTCTGTATTTTCTGTATTTTCTGCTGAAAAATTATGTTTCTTGCACTGTAACTACAGTAATAATTTTAAAACCTTCAAGCAAAGCAAAGTAACTATCTTACAGAACATTACTAATGTCACATAGGCCCTGACCACTGAGCCAGAATGACTGATTCCATGATTTGAAGAGAGACTGATACATTGTCATTCAGTGCCATGGCCATGGTCTGAACGGGAACTACTCAGGCATCTATTCGCCTGTGCTAAAAATCACTCCCAACCAGGGTTAAAGATACAAAATAACCCCATCGATCATGTTCTGAAAGGTATTAACCCAAGTTTTTAACCTCTGAGATACTGATTTCTCTAATTCTGTAATAATATGATTCTATGATTCCAAACAATTTCTCCTGTGCACAATATATCGGACTGGTCACATTTCAACACACATTGGAATACATGTCCTTAGGTGATGTGAGTAATAAAGAACGGAGATACAGAGCAAAGTAATAGAATACAACAAATGACTGTGCAAATTACTACAAAGAGAAATAATGCCTTTTTAGCAGGGCTCTGTTAATATCATCATCATTCCATGATTAAGAACTGACCCATTTAACAAGAGGTATCAAAGCTGGTTTAGCTGTAAGCAGCTAAACCAACCCAGGTTTAGCTAATAGCACTTTTTTTTTTTTAACCCAAACAGTTCTTATTCCCTTCATTCCTCACAGTGCTGCAGAGAAGTCTCCGCAGTAACAGCAGCTTTGATATCTTCTGATACTTGGAGTAAAGTCCCAAGAAGTTAGCAGACAAACAAAAGATACAGAAGACTTGGGATGAAACAAGACAATAATTACTGCATTCAAACACTTCTTATACATGTCTTCCAGCAAGGAACAAAATCCAAGTTTCTAAGTTCCTTCTGAACCAACTCACGAGTTTTGCTTAGGAATCTGTACTGCTCTCACTAACACGGAGAGCTACTCAATGTCTGTAAGGAGACCAGCATCCTAGTGCAAGCTGATGGCCAATGAAATGTGCATTTAGTCCAAATCTTCATAACCGTTGTGTATTCTCACATGTTCAACCCTCCTCATCCACAAGCAGGTGGAGCTCTTGAACCTTGAAGACTCTTAAGAAGCTTACCTTGCCTTTTCTACTGTACCTGGCCACTGAGCATGTGCTCCACTGAATTTACTAAAGAAACAGAGATGCTAGTCAGGCTCCTGTTAGTCGGTATCACAACGTTTATCATGCCTGGCTGTAAGGAGACTGGCTTGCTAGTCAACAAGTTAACACAGAGTTAGCATAATCCATTACAGCGACCTTGCACCTGTGAAAACGGATTTAAAAAATCTCAGCCATTTTGGGGCTTACTATTAAAATTGTTTTACATAAAAATCTGGGAGATTCAACATCAACTACAACAATTTACAAGATGGTGCCCACAAAGAATGCAGATACACCGAAGAGAACAAATTGCAGTAAATGGCAGCATTTTAACATGCTCTGAATTTATATACCCATGCTATGCGTCAACACATTTCCATGGTTGGAGAATTTAAAAGCAAGCTATTACCATTGTGCCATCATTTTGAGCTGCTGGCAAAGAAGCCAACAAAGTAAAACTGTAATCCTGGTCTGGTCCTTGGTAGTATTAATGGGGCAGGGATAAAAAGACATCCATGTCAGGTCTTTGTCACGTTGAACACTGGAGCCTGAGTTCTTGAAACAGTATGTCAGAAGATTAATCTTTAAATGGAAACAATTAGAAAAAAATGACATCTTCTTTGCTGGTATCATCTTGCACATTTAACATAGTCGGCTGAGAGGTCACTAGGGTCTGAACGTGAACGTTACTGGGCTTGAATAGGTTTGATGAGGCAGATGAAAGTGCTTCTGGCTGACCATCTGTAGAGCCATACAATTCTATAGAAAAAATGGAAGAAGACAGATTCATGACACTGCACAGAGAGTCTGACAACTCCATAGATGTACAAGTTGGCCAAGAAATACCTGTCTGGAATGCAGTGGTCTGGCTGCTTGGAAGGACTGGACTTGCTGATCGTCTGCCTCTGAGGACACCCTCCTCTCGTCCAACAAGCCTAGGGGGAATCAGCTGCTTCTGATCAACAGATGCTGAAGGAAAGATTTTACAAATCAGTATTTGATGATAGCAGTACTTCACTGACTTCACTACTTCATGCTGGGGCCCACAATACAGACACCTTTGCATATTCAAGGAAGCTGCTATACCATAAAGAGTTGTTGCTTCTGTTGCAAGTTGCTTAAATTTTTTCTTCAGCTGTTTAGACCATGAGTACTTTCCCTCTCCTCTCCCCTGAGGACTCCCAATTCGGTTACTACCAGCCCGACAACCACATATTCAAAATCTAGTATTATAAAGCACAGCAGAGAGAAAAAATAAAAATCTTTGTCCCTAGCACTCGAATAGCAATGGCTATTTGCTACTTTTAACGCACAAAACTGTGCTGAAGTTTTGTCTCTGCTCTCCATCTGTCTCGCAGCTGCTCAGCTGCAAAGTACATTGATTCTGGTGATATGGCCTGTCAGTTTCTTAATTTCAACAATAAAAACGATTCATGAAACAGTTATTCCGGATCCAAAGAACTCCTCTCAGTACACATTCCTTACATGTCACAAAAACCAAATTCAATACACAGTATTTTGCCTCTTGTACAGAAAGTCCTGTTCCATTTTATTCTAAGATCTACATATGGGCATAAAAAGCATGCATCCCACTAATGCTCATGAGAGAATAGAGACCAATATATTTGCGTTTTAGGCCTTTCATATAAATTTTGGAAAAACACCATTAAGTACATTTCCACTGCAGAGATCATTATGTAAGAGCTATTAAAAATAAAACTGGAGAGATGCAGTATTAGAGCTCTATTTTCCCATTTACCAGTATTCGGTATTCAGGGTAAGAGGATATTAGGCTTCATTTATATGCAAAAACATAAGTAAGTTTGTAATTGTATTAAACTTCAGGTGCAGAGACAGACATTTCTGCAACATGCAAAAGACAACGTCACTCCCTAGGCAGGTTTGGCCCTGAGTCTGCTATAGTAGTGTAGGCCCAAGTGATGTGCAGGCCTGCCAGCTCAGAATCCTATATAAAGCTAAGGAGATAACTTTGTAACTTAAAATTATAGGCCGTTCTCCCAGGCTGGCAGTAAGGCTATTTTAAGTGGTAAAGAAAAAGTGGTTTATATTGTGTCTGTCATTGGCAAAGATCACTACTTTAGTACCTAGCAGTTAGCAGCAGCAATGACACCATGATAGGATAACTGTATTTTTACTTGCTTCTATTTCTGACAAAATTAGCCCCTTTCAACTCTACAACACATACAGCATCTCAATTCTGGCCTGGAAACTTGTATTCAATGACTGACTGTTGCTAAGAAAGGCACTACATTTAATGTTATTACAGCTCTGAACAGATAGTGAGAAGAGGTTAAGACAGCCTCAAAACGTTTCATTCATGCAGAACAAACAAAACATTGCTATTTTCCTTTACCACTACAGTTAGGCACAAAGATTTTATGTCCAGGTTTACAAACGCTCACCATAGTTCTGTCCTGTTGGCTTACAGCACTCCATTTCCAACATTATCCATTTGGGCTAAATTTCCAATTCAACAGTACACACACATGTAGCTCCTGACTTATGGATTTTAAGAGCCCTCCAGTTAGTGTGCAGTAAGCACTAACAATTTGTAGCATATTAATTTCTGGGTTCCACATGGGTAGCCAGAGGTTTAAACTATAGCGTTCTGTCTCCCTGTGATGCTGGCAGGGTTAGAAATCCATTTAAATACTCTTACCTGAACTGTCTGTCCTATGAGATGCTTTGTTCTTCCCACCTTTCTCTTTGCTTCCTTTTGTAAAAGTGGCAAGCTTAGTAGGGATCTGCTGCTGAACTGCAGCTGGTTTCTGTATCTGATTAGTCGCACTCAGGAGATGGATTGGCACTTCATTCTTCAATGCGAGAGCTGGACGATTCTCCAGGGTGGTACTGTCCCTACGAACCAGCTCTGTCCGCTCCAAGTAATCCATTCCAGAGACGCTCACTCTCGCAGAGGTTTTCAAGACTGGCAGAGATGGTTCTACCCCTTCTCCATTGAAGCTAACAGAATGACTTTGCATCTGGTTCTACATGAGGAAAAAGGCATTCCAAGTCAAACAGGTACCCTAACAAAGGAACACAACAGCAAACTGCACTAGGTGATGACAGAGTGGACAGAAAGCAGGACTTTCAGACAGCAACAAATGAGCCAATTTAAGTGGACCCCAAAAGTCACATTTTGAAACACAAGAGATGTCTCTAGAAACCAGCTGTACAGAATGCTACCAATGTACTGCACGTTCTGTGATCACCTGCCTGCAATAGGGCAGTTCCTGTATTTAAAAAATCCTCAGTCAACCAGGTTCAAAAATAACTTATTCTCTCTTTCTAGCTCCCCCCCCNCTTATTACCAAATGTCTGGGTAGAATTTCAGACACTGAGGAATTGACAAGCTCTGATCTCTATCTCTCTGACAGTAGCCAGCACCAGGTATTTCAGATGATGGCACAAGTAGCCCAGTAAAAAACAAACATGGGTTAGTGCTGCAAAAAGGGCAACCTTCATTCAGAAGCATGCAGGTTAACAGAAATAGAACTCCTAGAAAACAAACTCCTTACCTGTCCGATTTCTGGGGAGAATGTGCCTGACACTGTGTTCTGCTTTTTCAGCTTCCTTAGCTGATCTAGACGCTCCTTCTCTTTCTCGACTGCTCTCTGAGCTTCCCGCAGCCTCTCTAGGTCATGCTGATAGGCCTCTCGCTGCCTCTCGAGTTCTTCTCTATCCTGAATCAACTTATCTTTTAGCTGCTGAGTTTCCTCTTCACGCTTCTGCAGCTGGGCTTCTGTGATTTCTAATTCCCTCTGCTGCTGACTCCTTTCCCGTTCCCAGCGTTGCTGCTCCAGCTTCAGCTGGTTCTGAAGTTTCTGCACATTCATCAGCTCTTCTCTCTGTTTTTCAAAGTTACGCTGTTTCTCCTGCTCCAGCAGCAGGTTGCCACGTGTAGACTGCAGCCGGTATTGCTTTTCCCGGTCTACCATCGTGGCTCGTTGCATCTCAATGTAGCTGTCCTGCTGAGATATCACTGCCTGGAAGGGAAATAAGAAGTCCAGAATAATGCATATTGGCTCAAAAAACCCCACATACAGCTAAGCAAAAGACAACACCATCTACCAATTAGGTCACTGACAGGTTTGTCTTCAAAAGCAGATCTAAATTCCCAGCTTGTACAGCCCATCATTATTGACATGATACTAAAGATGGCTGAGCAAATAAGTTATGCCTACGTACGTCAAAATTAACATCTCTTGCACCTAGAATTACTAGGCTGAATCTGCCAAGATCACTCAAAATATTACTGATTACAAGGTTACAGTAAAAAAAAACATCTAATATATGCAGACAAGTGTATATTAACAACAATTTTAAAAGCAAATGAGCACAGAGAGCAGAAGCTCGAAGTAGCAAAAGAATTGTATCTAAGTGAGCGGGAAAAGGGATTAAATCACTTAAGACAACAGATGTAACACTTCCTGCAAAATACCACACACTGTGTTTGTTTCCCTGAGTCTCAGGTCTTGAATTCTGCAGTTCATTCTAGCTTTAGAGGATATTTTCAAGGTAGCTCCCCTACAACTGTGTAAGTTTTATTACATTTAAAGCCTAACAAAACCTCTTGGATAGTAAAGCAGTGGTTTACCTGAAGGCTGAAGAGCAACTGTAACAGTGTTTGTATCCTTTGGACAAGCTGAAGAGGAGGGGAGGCAGATGGGATAAAAATAATTATAAAATTAGACACTGGAACAGAGCTCTGTTTTAATGCAGCGTTAGACTTTTTTTCGTTTTAAAATAATGAACACAATCAATAGTATCTGTACAAAACCACACACAATGGAAGAAAGACTACAAGAGTATTCTGACATGGTAACAACCAATACAGCCTTATACAAGCACAACGGATTTCAGTACGTTAGTCCTTGCACAGCTCTAAGTCAGTGCTCAGAAGATCTCACTGGGATTCCAGGGAGCAATCCTCCTCATCAGTTTTCTTCATATGACCTATTTAATGACCACTTCCTCCCATGCTCCAGCACTGAATCACTACACAGGTATAGCACTCACAGGAGATTCAGAGGCAAGTTTTGCCAGTGAGCTAAGAACATAGAATCTCTCCAAAGAGGCAGAAAAAGTAGTTAGCCAGCTCTTTGAAATGCATATCTAAATACCCAGAACCATCTTTGTTTTCTAATGGGACTTCGAATAGGACATTCATAATGCATTCTGAGTCATAAGGTACAGGCTGTTAATGAGCTTGTGGTTCCGCAGTCATTAAAAATACTGGTCTGTTTGTTTTGCATGATATTATTATTATTATACGGCAATTTCCCATTAGATTTCCTAACAGCAGAAGTAACATACCTGAGACTCTATGGTGGGCTGAATACCACTGTTGTCATCCAGCCTTGTTATATCACTCTGGAAAAAGACAAAAACAATAGCCTGTGCTAGAGATACTTGTTGGACATTGGTAGTGTTGCCAGAACACGTTGAAAGGGTTCACCTCACTAGGGAAGATTGTTTATAGCTGGAGCAGAGATTGCTCCCATACACTGAAGGACACATATCAAAAGTACTTAAATCATAGGCCAGAAGCAGATGCATGGTCGTTAAAGCTAGCATTAAAGATACAGCATCAAATGAACAAATACAGAACCAAATTATCATGCCTCTCAAGCAGTAAGCTATAAACCATCAACTCACCCCCACAAAATAGTCTTAACAGAGTCAAGTGATTTCACAGATAGAACTCTTTCACAGTCTAGCCCTCGCAGATATTACAACTTTCAGCTTAGCAATGTTTGTTTTGCAGCACAATTATAATGAGGAACGTGAGGAAATGCATTACTTCATACATAAGCCCAACGTACAGTTTGAGATCCTTCTTCTGCATCAAATGGGAGGTCCTGGAGATGCACATCTGAACTTACTGCAGGGCCTCTCCAGTCCCACTGCCTCTGGTCACCACCACTGTTCTTCCCAAGACTACTACCTGAAAGAAGAGCGGCATGTGAGCGCATAACCCACTGCATAATAGAGTAAACAAACAAAACAAATTGTGACTTTGAAGTTAGAACCAGTTTGCTACTGCATGGCTTATCTATCCTCATTAAAAGAAGTGGGAAAGTAGACAATAGTGAGAGTAGGACTGCTCAAAAAAGTATAAAACTTGATAAATAGGGAGATTAAGTTCAAATTACATTATGCTACTTCAAATGAAACAACCACAAGAGAGCATGAAAATGATCGTCTGTGGCTTCCAGAATTGCGAACTCATAACATGGAATACTCGTTAGTAGAAAAATCTTATTCAAAACAGCACCACTATAAGCATGGAAGGAATTAGGGGGAGATGGAAACCATACTGTATAGAGTGCCTATAATATGACAGATATATATAGCCTTTCATAGGCAAGAGAAAGGATTCTAAAGATAAACTATCAGTGAAATACAGACCTTTTTACTCTGCATGAAGCAAAATGAAGGGAGATAAATAGTATCTAGTATTTCCACTTATTTTATCAATTAACTGATAAAGCATCTGTGCCAAAAGAACAATTTATATTGTTTAAGGATTCAGCAACCCTTTAGTGACTATGCAGATATGAAAACTTTTTTCCATTTTTATCATTCAATAATGCTGAGCTCAAATTTCCTGGATTTTCATGTCAAGCTTATTTTTTTTCAACAAAATTAAAATTCTGTGTGGAATTGTGGTAACTACAAAATACGGGTTAAGGCAACACCTTTAATATTACACCAAGAGCCCGCCCTACTCTGCTCTCTAGTGTTGGTACTGGCAGCAAAAGATACAACATGCTTATACAGCATGCTCGGAATTTGTTCTTATCCTCTTCTCAGAGGCTTATGAAGTTCCCTTAATATCCTTCTTACATCAGAGACTCAATTAAATTATTGTTCTTATCTCATAGTCAGTATAGAGAAGCATAGTAAAGAGCTAAGAAGCTTACATGAATGCTAGACTTTTTAACAGTGCATCAACACACAGACACAGGACCCCCACAGTCCCTCTGTCTTACTTTTATTTGAAATTGAGGGACTACTGTCATATCCTCCAAATGTCTCTGCTCTCCTGGGGAGTCCCAGTGCATAACTATCTTCAGGATGACATGATCCATTTCCTAAGTGAGTGAAGATAAGGTTCTGGAGATTTTCAGCTAGGAAGGAGAAGAACATGTCATTTAAACAGCCAGATCTACACAGTGAGACAAATTCATCATGCTAACAAGTTAGAAATATATAGATAGATTTCAACCACCAAGTACATTAAAAGATTGGGTAGTTGGAAAGATTTCCTACAGTACAGATGGATTTTCTTTTGTGATGTGCTCTTTATGACAGGCTCTTCATATTGCATAAATGAAGATGACTTCCTCCTTGAACACAAGTTAGATTATCAAGCCTTGAATGTTTTTGTCAAACTAAAAATGGTGTTTGTGGTTTGTATTTATTCTCCTTCTAAATATGCTATCTATCTTTAGATAGGCTATTTTAATCTAGAACCCTGACATAATATTATATTTCAGGGTTGGTATATTATTAGATCACCTCGTTACCCATCTGAATAGACTCATCTGAAGACTCCATGGGTTGATCTTTATACAATAATTTTAAATAAAAATCAAAGCTGTGGAAAAGGTCCTTTACACAAAAACACAGGTGCACTATCTTGCAGATTTGTTCTGAGTCTGAAGAGCATTACACAGAATTATTACAAGATGATTTTTATGTCTGGTACTTAGATCCCATGTGCTTATCCCGACCTCTGCATCTGAGTGAACACATACATATTCCCACATTGCACTTACCTTCTACCACTGCAGACTTCAAAATTGCCTCTCCTTGCAGACTTTCCAAGATATCCCCCCGAAGAAGTAGCCTAGATCGGGATCCTTGGGAATGGTCTTCAAACCCATTCATTTCAGACATTTCTAGATAAATCTGTTGCTTCTCAGTTAGACTTTGCATAATCAGGTCATCTTTCATGCTCAAACGTTCTAAAGGAAGAAACAAACTCAGTTCTGCCTTCTAAATCGCTGTCAAGAGCACAATATTCAGTCTGGAAGATTACTATTCATTTCATAGCCAGGGCATCAAACACAGAGATATAATTAACAGTTGGGGGAAAAAACTCATGGAGCATGCAAAGCTTATTAGACTTTTTTTTAAACTTAACTATTTCTATGCAATCTTGCTATACCTTGAAGAACTTCTGAAGGAGAAACTTGATCACATGTGATAAAAGAACAAGACAGTCATAAATCACAAGTGATGTTGAGAAGCTGCTCGTGGAATATATAGCTAAGTCATTACCTTGAAAATCTCTTAACTTAGCAGCTCTTGCTTCAGCCACCCTCCTTTCTGCTTCAGGTTCATTAAGTGTTCCTCCTTCTTCATCAGGACAGCTGTAAAAAGTGGGAGACAGAAATACATTTGATTTACACATCAGGTAACTTAAAATCATCTAGGCATTCAACCTGAAGCTTTTGCCTAGGATGTGGTTTATCTTGTGTGTCAATCTTTTTCCCTTATCCAAAGCCCTCTTGCATTTGACATCAGTGAACCAACTTTTTTTTTTTTTTTTTTAAAAAAAAAAGCAGAACAAAGTCTTCGGCTGTTTTTTTTTCGGCATGTTTATGAGTGGCTTCTTCCCAGTAAATATGCACCAAACTGCCTGCTTCAGTCTTACGAAGAAAGTTTATGGTCAGTCGAATGCATTTTTACAATAAACGTACACCTACGAGTCCTGTGAAGAGAAGGTTGATCAGCGACAAATCAAGCCCTCTTGCTTTAACTCATAATTTACCTTTCTACAGCTCTGCGGATGTGAGCCATCCAGGAATTCCTCTCCTCTTTAGAGCTTGTGTGAATTTCATACATTTCTGGTCCTTTTAAGGAAGCGCTAATTAAGAACATTGCCTTTTCCTCATTAGCTACCTCTCTTACAATCAGCTTTTGTAATGAGATAACTGGTGGTTTAGAGTCCTGTAAAAGAAAATATAATTTATTGCACTATATTATATACATTCTTTAAAGTTTATGCCAACTTCTCTGAGCAGCCGTACAGCAGTTCAAGCCATGAACAGAGGTTACAGGAAAAACAGAATCACTGAGCATCTATTTGCTCCTCTCACTTGCTCAGTTTATCTATAGAGGAGTGATATCTGAATTTCAAATGAACTGTAGACATACAAACATGCGAAAAAATGATCAGTCCATAACCGTACAACATTTTACTGGGGATGGGTAGAACACCACAACATGTAGCAGAGATCACCTTTTGGGGACTATTACAAGCAACTGTATGATATATGCTCAGAAAAAAGAAAAGTTACTAGGGGACATATAAACCAGGGCATGACCTTGCAGTGGAACAGCTACACTGAATAAGAACGTGTATGCATGCTCTTACTTCTTGGGAACAAAGCTTTAGCCTCAGTGTAAGCTACTCACACTTATCTCAAGGCAATGGCAGTCTTATGGAAAACTGCCACAATGGTTGAGACGCTGTGCACTAGAAGTGTGTTTGCCCCCCATGAACTTGCTGTTCTGCTCACAGCTCAGATACATTTTAGAAAACAGGGCAGAATTAGTTTATCAGAGTCAATGTCATAAAATCAACTATTGTTCAAAGATTCACTTAGTGCTGTTCAAGAGGAAACAACTTCACAGCCATCCTGATTTGTGAAAGCATCCTCATTCTGTACAATGGAAGATGGTTAATTTGAAGAGCAGTTGCTTTTACAACACTGAGGTCACCAAAATAGCTTTTGCTATTAGAATTCAGCTCCAATCTTAATGTCTTGAAAAAATATATATATCCAAGAAAACAATCACATAGAATACTTTCTCCGTTACTGGTTCTATTACAGTCATAACTGAACTAGATCAGGACAAAATGTACGCAATTAACTGCTCTGAGGATACCTGTGGAAATGCCCTAGAAAAGCAAGCAAATCCACCGAGTATTCTAAAGTGCTGTAGTAATTACATTTGCATTTAGTGCTTTTTATATTTTCTTCAGGAAAATTCTCTGCCCCAAATAAATCATTGGCTACTATGGCCATGGCTTACCATGCCACTAGCCAAAATGGAATGTTCCTTCCCTTCACACTGACATACAGAAGCAGACCTTATTTGCGAGTGCCTTTCAAAGCACAGTTCTAGCATTCGACATATATGACTTGTATAAAATCACAGCCTAACAAAGCTCAGTGAAAGGGAGGGTCACAGCACAAGTAAAGAAGAAGCACCGAACCTCAGAACATGAAACATCAGAACATCAGAAAACCACAGGAAATGCAACAGCTAGAAAAGACTGATGCAAGGGAACATTGTTTTGCTCTAGAAGACAGAAGGAGGGATTCATGAGTACCAGAACTTATTCAGGAAAAATGATTCTATAACAGCTGGCTTGTTTATTAACTTCATTTTCTTTCTGAACCTACCATAACAACTATCTAACATTTCTATTTGTATTTCCTCTGCAATTACTGTCACTTTCAAAAATTCTCTAAGTAAATGTATTAAATATGAAGACCAATACCCACCACTGATGCAAATGTATATTTTTGGTCCTTTTCTTGCAAGAGCAACAGTACATCAGTTAACAGGACTGCCAGAATATCTACAGTAACAACAGAAAGAAAGAAAAAGATTTTGAAGCAAAAAGACTGGTGCAGACTCAAAAATCACTTAAGTTTCCCATGCGCCAGGGAATAGCACATCAACATTTGCAATATTGGGTCTGCTACTGCCTTCCACTGGGGTTGTCCAGAGACAGCAGAACCAGCAGAATACAAATAAATCCAATTTAAAGCTTGAAGACACCTACGCAGGCTTCCTACATATGGACTCAAGCAGTCATGATGGAACATGTCTCCCTCAACAGCAGATTCTTCTGAAACTGGAGATGTTCACAGTACCAGCTACTCTTGGCTGCATTTATGTTCCATTTGAAGCTTCTCCTTGAACATTTGAGCAATGAAGCTGTTAAAATACTCACTGATGAATACTGTCTTGATTTTCTGGCACAACAGACATTATACAGAATAGAGGTGTCATGGGCTTGACATGACATAATTTTTCAAAGTGTGAACCAGAGCTCGCACAAGATAATGTCTTTCCACAGGAGACTAAGTCAGTATGACTCAAAGCTTTGTCATCTATCTAAAGACCTCCCACTTGAATTGGAAAGCAGATCAGACAGATAATAAGCAAACAGCGTAAGGAACTTATCATGCATCATTATAGAGATGCTTATTGGACAAGCCAGGAATAGAACAAGTGCTATTCCCTCCAATATCCTATTAAACAAGCAGGTTATTGTCTTTGTACTTTATACTCAATCGATTATTAATAAACAGTTTCAGACCAAAGAAAAATTCTGTTTCCTAGTTGTACTTTTCCCTTTCCTGGTGCTTTACCTTTGAGTCGCCCTGATGCAGCCTTCCAGTAGAGCATTCCATCCAGCAGAAGCCGCCTCTGTCCCATGTCATCCTTCCGGAAGAAAAGCCCATTCTTGCATTTCCCAGATGATTTCAGCTCCATTTTATGCATAATCTCTTTAAGGCGCTGTCCCTTCTCACACTCATTTACCATGGCATCTACATGAGTGATTGTGTTCTTAATTAAACTAAGGGCCTGGGTCAGCTCTTCATAATCCTTACTTCCACCTAAGAGAGAAGAATAGCAATTAGTCCCATTTTCAACTCCGGAATGCAAATAATGCACAATCAAACATATTTTAACAGGAAGGTTCCATACTGAACATCTGACAGTATTTCCTAAGAGCTTGAGTTTAAAAATAAATAAATACATTCCTAGAGCTCTAAACCTCTAAGGAACCGACAGACTTAACTACTACGATTTTGTGGTTGTAGACTCGAAACTGAACACTGCTCTCAACCCTCGGATGAGGTGAGACTGATCTGAATCTGCATCTAGAACTGCATCTCCAGCTAAGAAGTCAGAAAGCAGGTAAAAGGCAGTACCAGCCTGTCCTCCTTTTCTGAGGAAGAAACATGCAAAACATAGGAGAAAAAGGATGAGATGACAACTGGCAGGCTTCTAGGAAAGATTAAACAAACTACCTTCTGTATGCTGGATAATACGTTCCACCAAGACTGGATATTTGGTGATGCGCTGTGTGACCAGAAGGATACACTCTTGAACACCAAGTCTCCTCACAATGGAACAGTTGCCAATTTTCTAGAAAACAAGACAGACTCATCACATCCATTGTATATATTGCTCTTCTAACTCCCTTTCCTCTTCATTCACACATTTTCTATTTCAAAACACTTCTATACAGTTAAGTATAGCACCACAAAATTATCTGCACTCTACTACAAAAGCAAAACTCCTGACAACATCAAAAAATTGCTTTTATACTAGAAAAAACGTTAGATATAATTTTCAACTACTGTTAACTAAATCTGAAGCCAAACAGAGAAAGTTCCAAATCTGAACTGTTTGACTGCAGATTTGTTAACAGATTGCCTTCTATATATTACATAGAAAAGTACAATATTTTTAAAACCAGACCCAACCACCTAACAGCCAAAATACGTCAATAATGCATAAAATAAGTGTTTATTTTACCACTGTATGTTCACCAGTATGTTGATGTGCAGAAACATGTTTCTGTTTAGAAAGGGAAGATCGTAAAGCATCAGAATCCCACTGGTTAGTCTGACTGCAGGTACAAAGCAATCCTGGCAGCAGAATATAGCACCAAGATCTTTCTTTACAGAGGCTGAGGCTATTTTAAAACTTACTCTGTTTACTTATTTAGTTTCTTGAAAGTAAAGGGTTCTCACTTTTAAAGACTCCTAGTGAAGAAGAGCTATAACTATACAGCCGTGTTGGAAAGTTCACACAGTATCACTTACTAATGACTGGAACATGAGAATACCATGGACTGTGCAGTGCCAGCTAAGATTCAGGTTACAGGCTTTCAGTTTGGCTGCACTTCTTCAGCCCTTCCTATTAATTGTGCATTACACCATACAGCTGAAAAACAAACTGCCCTGGAGCCAATCTTCTGGTTTTGGAAAGATGACGTAGTGGGCCAAACTAGAATTAAGAGCTCCTACTTTTTAGGAGCTATTATGCTACTCAGGAGCTTTATATTATTTTATCAACAGTATTTATCATTGATTTGATTTATCATCAAGCCAATTTACAAAGACAGCCACACAGCAGGGCAGTCAGTGACAGAGCCGTGAACAGGACAAATACTCTACTCCCAGTCCTAGATGCTCTCAAGAGAAAAATACCTGCCTTCCCCAAATTTAACACCTGCCAACTGCAGCTGTGTGTCCAAACAGCTGAAAAGATCGAAAATACAAGAAGCTAACAATATATCAAATACCACAAATATGTCTCTTAAGTTCTGCTCATTCAAAATTAAGAGATTCTCAAGTATAAAATAAAACTGAAAGAGGTCAAGTATACTTTGCACAGTAAGAATGGGAGGTTTCTGATTGTTGTTTACCTTTATTAAGTTTTGGAATTTCTTATGGTTTTGGAGCAGGTCTTTATAGTGACTAACAGCTTCATTGTGTCCACAACAGAACACACCATATTTTTCTTTCATTCTCTCCCCATTTTCACCTGAAAACTAATTGGAAATATAAGTATTAAACACACGAATCATTAACAGTACTCCTACATGCACCTCGAGACCCACATTTAACATGGTTTTACTGTAACTCCTTTCTGAGACAACATTTCTTCAATATTTCAATTTCTTCTGTACCAGAAACGGGAGATTTATGCAGTGTGACATCCGAGAGCTTGGAGTACCACAAGATAACCAAATATTAACTGACTGCTGTCTTAAGATTTTTTTAAAAGGACTTCTGGGCCTCTGCACTTAAAAAGACTGAGGATTGTAAAAGGTGAGATCACACCATATGAAAGAAACTGTGGCATCTGCTCTGTATCAGAATGGGTGCTAAAATTGAAAGAAGCTGTAATAAGTTTAAAAGATGTTTAATTTTTTAACTAGCCAGAACCAAGAAGCTCAGCATTAAATTCATGACAGCTGTGTTTGGGAAGGATACCAGCAGCATATTACTGTACTTTTGGAACAGATGAAAAATAAAACCAAATCATTTGCAGTTGTTATATAGTACATAACATGCATGCTTACGTGCCCAAAGAACATTTAACGAACTTTTCACGTTATTTGTGACCAGGTGTGTTCTTGGGAGTCATGTTCCCACACTATACTAGGATGATAATCTTAAACCCACCCGGTCTTCTATCAACCTTTACACAACCATAACTTTATCTTATAATTAGCTTTTCAGGAATTTAAAAGGGTCAAGAATGTTGGTAGAATTTAATTCACACCTGTTTTACCAAGAGGTCTCCAATGTTCTGGATTATGTAATTTCGGTCACTGCCTTCTTCCAAGGACTCCTTTCGCCGCTCCTTTAATTGGAGCAGGAATTGTGCATGCATCTCCAGCAGCTCATCCACACAGGGGAAGAGCTTGTTGATGACTGCATTCGGGAACTGCAGTTCCTCCCTCATGGCTTTGGAATACACCTTCAGCATTATTTTCAGTGTTCTAACATGGTGCATTTCAGTCTGCATTAGTTCTGGGCAAGGGGAAATAAAAAATTACAGGTCATTTATATGGTGTGCAGTGACTAATGAGATATAAAAGAGCAGGCTCTGAAAGCCACCGTCTTTCGCAAGTGGCCAACAAACTTACCATCAGAGTAACAACAGCTAGATAAACAACCCCCAGTGGATAAAAAATGCCTACTACCTACTTCTTACCAGTATAAACCCCAGTATAAAAGAGAAGAGCTCTACTGATCCATACAGGATGACATAAACCTCGTCCAACTCTGTCACACAATACATATTTTTAGTTCCTGAATTTATGTACGTCCAAATATGCTTTTCAGTAGAAATAACAAAAGACAACTCCTCAGAAATTCTGTTTTAATGCAGACCAATCGTCTAAATGAAACATCAAATTAATGTAATCTATGCATACTACTTAGAGGAGATGAATTCAACACTACTCCTAACTGCTAAGAATGAGAGACTAAACTGTTCCTGGTATCAAGGGTGACAGATAGGACAAGAGAAAGGAGAGGTGGTAGTCCTAAACTGCAGCAAAGGCAGTTTTGCATGAAATATTAGGAATAACTTTCCTTATCATCAGAAGGCTTAACATTGCAGCAAATTATGTGGAGCATCTTTGAAGTCTTCATTTTTCAAAGATTTTTAATAGCATACTAAACAAATAGCCGATGTCTAGGTGCAGCTGATTATATAATAGCAGACCAATGCTGAGGATTATATGACATCTTGTTTCTTTCCAGCCATATTTTGTGTTATTCTAGATCTTGCTAGAAGCAAGCTATTCTAGGGCTGTCCATAAACTTTTTCTAAGGTATCATATCACTATCAAGAAAAGAATACAACCATAATTGATGTGAAGTTCCTAAATTTCCCCTGCTAATCTCTCAATCAAATAGTGTCTGAGAATGACCCTGCTTATTTAATGACATCTCCCAGTAGAATTTGAGTTAGGGATATTCCCTAATTGCATATCTAGGCTTTGCTGCTTACACAGGCATAAAGAAAAATATGTGTTGCTTAAAATCATTGATAGGAGGACTTATGCACACTAAGACAGGTGACAGACTTGACAATCTTCACTTGGCTTCAGTTTCCAAGCACAAGTCAGAACAGGAGCCAATAAAAATAATGATTTCTATTTTGTTTCAAAACAGTGGCACTATGAAAGAAAAAAAAGTTTTAAAGAAATAATAACGTTCTTACCATAAATGACATCTTGCCTTTTTATAACTTCTTTCTTTTGCCTCTTTGCATAAGACTGCTCCACTGCTACACTCCAAGACTCTGCTTCAAACTCATGAGCATCTGTTTCTATTTCACTTCGGAGGGATATAGAATATGCATCTAGACCAAAAGCACATTCAATTTCAATAATTAATAACTTGCGTCCCAGCTATATCCCTCATTACCATCATTAACAACAACAAGAGTAAATACATCCCAATGCTACTTTAAGACTGTGTAATAAGTACCATGAAGTCCTGAAAAGCACAGAAGTTTCCATACCTTCCAGAAAAATGGAGTCTGCTGTTGAAGGTGCAAGTGAAACAACATCATCTGAGGTCTGCTTAAATTTTATAAATCCTGAATCCCCTTCATCCATGTCTCCTGAAATTAGTCTAAACAGCCAAAGAGATTAGACAAAGGGACCCAAACAGAACATTAAATTTCTTTAAAAGTTGCTTGACTTAAATAAATAAAAGCCAACTACTTTAACAAGCATCTTTCCTATAGTGCAATACAGTTAAAATAAATACATGAAAGCTACCCTTGCACTCATACTTGAAACACTGAAATCAATTTACCAACTTGATCACTGAAATATTACAGATTTAATTAGAGCATGAGCAAGTATGCAACTTCTGGTATGACATTTTAAAAGACATCACCTGCTGACAAGCCTTAGCCATTTCAGAGTAAAAAGGGCACTTTCACTGAGAATTGAACATAACCGTGGCACACAAAAAGTAAACAGCTACGTAAACCCACAGATAGCTTTGAATTTGTCTACTATTTTAATCAAGGTATCCTGCAATTTAAAACACTGCTGCCTCCTACACTAGTCAGAACTAGCACAACCTAGAGTAAGTGATCTCAGAAAAGACTCCTGAACTTCAACAAGTCTGAGGACAAATACAATCATGAAAAACTATTCTAGTCAGGCATACTCAAATAATCCCCTATCTTATATGGTATTTTTGTGGTGTAGTACAGAAAAATTCGAGACAACATGTTAATATAAACCAAAAAAAAAAATAGTTTGCAGTTTAGGGGATATTTAAAACAAATTTCAGCATTAAAAGCTCAATGAATCTCTCTTGAGCTTGAAAACCAATGTGAGTCTTGTTTTAGTTTTAATTGGTTTTCTTTTCACATTGTGGGGAGGAGGGGGAACAACACAGCAGAAGCTAGTAAATTAGAAGAGAAGCAGTTTACTTACCCAAATTTATTAACAGCTCCAGCAGCGTTCAACGAAGACTGAGAATTTCCTCTCTGGGCGATAGTCATACCGAGATTCCGTGATAGTACTGGGGTGCCATCCGGTCCCAGGAGAAGACTTCGGGGCTGCTCCTTCAAGGAAGCGGCTAGAGAGGCAAAAATTGAATTGGTACTCAGAAAATGTGGCGTACACTGCAGATCCCCTGCTCTCAAACCTCTCTCTGAATGTGGACGGAGAACAGACAGGATCTTGGATGTCAAAAGCTCATTGTCCAAAAAGACATTCTCATTCCATTTTCTTGAAAAGGAACCACAAAAAGACAGCTCAGGATGAGCTGGAATCGCATTGCTTCTGCCGCTGCTTTTTGAATTTGTATTCCCCATGCTCACTACTGGCTGCCCTCAGACTTGGCACAGTAAAGTGGCCCCAGAGATGCACTGTTTTTATACTACCTGTGATCTTTCTAGAAATGTAAAGCTGCCACTTAACTTACTGTATTGGCTAAATCAGCAGGTCTGAAGTGCAGGAAATTGGTCCCTACTGTGCCCATTTAGTGCGGAAATTGCAAAGTATCTTCTCCTTTAGTAAAACACCAGAACCTACACACAATTATTCACACCCTCCCGTATAAGGGCACAGAACATTTCATGGCAAACAAGAAAAATCTGAGATCACATAAAACCACAAGTTCTTTGCAATGCTTCTTGCTACACAGTGATTTATATCTGCATGCACACACACTGAATGTAATAGATACCAGAGCTAAATTTAATTTTAATACTGCAGCTTTTTAATGCTTTTTAAATCTAGACGGACTGTGAACTGGAAAGATATTTAAAATTTTAATCACTATTATACAATACATGGAAGCCTGTAATAGACTTATAAAAAATGGATACAATTATTTAGTACTAATGTCTGTAATGAATGATATGGAACTGGAGACAAAATATATCCTTTTAAAAAAGGAACTTCAGGGAAGTCAAAGACAAAGAATCAGCCAGACAACCTTTAAAACTTATCACTGACAAGGACCACAGATGCCTTTTCTTCCAAGTGCTTTTAAGGGCATGGGAATGGAAGAGATAGCATGGATCCCTGAACCCAGGACTCTGCCACTGCAAGCAGGCTTTGTCTCAACACCCAGACCAAACTCCTCTTCCACTTCTGTGTCTGGGAAGCTGCTTCAGGAGCATGTTGTTGTAGCAGTTTAAGGGTGTCTTCAATTCCCAGCTTAGGTTCATCCATCACCAATTTACAACTTTTCTTGTGACAATGTTGGTGTCTATTCATCCCCAAAAGTTCCTCCTCCTCAGTCTGCACTTCTCAGTGTACCTCCATCGACGATCATCTCCCCTTTCACACCTGTCTTGCTCTACCAAACCCAGCTAAATCAAGGTATTCATGTTTCTACTCATAAAACAGGTTTTTCCAAATTTCTTAATATCTCTCATTTCATCTTCCTTGAAACAGTTGACTAGAATTGTACAAGGGCTGCAGAGAACATTTCACCAATGACATTTAATACAAATGATATCACCACATCTTCTACCTGCCGGAAATACCTCTCCCAATACATGTTCAAGTTCGAAATCTTTTGGCTATGCACACATCTCTTTCTCTTCTACAACAAATTGGGTAAACTGAGATATATTTCCTCTTCCATCATCCAAGTGATGAACTTCAAGTTCATCATCCCAAAAAAGCAGACTAAGTGGATATTCTTAAACAAAGGCTTAACAATAAATGCCATCCCATTTCCACTTGTGGAAGTATTGAAATCATCAGCCATCAAGTTCTCTTTCTGTGCTCCACAAGCCAAGAACATAAACGTTTTGTTTCACAATGGTAGACCAAGTCTAAACATCTCCAGAGGCAAAATATGGGGGAGGGCACAGTTTGCATCTTTCTTAAAATGTATTTCTCTTTTACATTGATACCATACCTTTGGCTTTTTTTGCTGGGCATTACAATCTGCAGTGTTATACTGTGGGGAAAGACATAGCCCATGCTATTATCTTTCAACTTCCATCTTCTGCTTTTGACTATGGAAAATAAGTAGTGGCTGCCTAGCAGAGCCTGCACCAACAAAAAGCCATTTTCTGAGTTCAATTAGCACTGTCTGCACACTGCTGAGAGTCCATATCGATCGTTGTTAACCTATCACATCAGACCAGACTGTATACCACAGAGCTGTTTCAACGACGAGCCCTACAGCCAACTTTTCCTATTTTCATTATTCCTTATTGTTTCCTATTTTAGTCTCTGTACTTTCCCCTTAATGCACAAAACCATTCTTGGTCATGCAATCAACCACTTATCTTCTTATAGCAATTATTCCCCTTGTGCTATCTGTTGGTAAGAATTGTTTCATAACGAAGTACAGCTTGAAATGCAAGCCAAATGATATCTAACAAATACATATGCAAAACTCAGTAATATTCAGACATTCACCTCAGCTGTGTTTCCAATAGCTATCAAAGCAACCAAACAGACTGACTGCAAGGCAGGAAATAATTCTATTCTAGTTACGGTCAGTCATCTCAGAGCCCAAGAAGCCTATTCTGTTAAGGCAGGCCTCGTAACATCTACCAATTAAAATGCCATTTAAATCCTACAGCTGTGACTGTGATGGTCTTTTCCAGTAGCAAAAAGCTATTTCAAAGCCTGTGCTGCAATAGAGCTGTTCTTTTCTTCTCTTTGCTCCCAGATCCCTTTTCCCACTTCATTTCAACAAAGATTTATGTTCAGACCATTAGCGCTAGCCTGTCTTAGAGATTTCTAGCAACCACTAGCTGCAGGCAAGTTTTAAATAGACAATTATGAAAATCTGATGTAAAACAAAGTTCACAGTTCTAGTCTCTTCAGAGGCCAGAGAATAGGCAATCAATGAGAAACTAGCTTATCGATCCTTTTTCACCATGATATTTTGAGGTTACACAGCAAGAAGGTATAAAGAAAAATAAAAAGATAAAAAGATAAAAACACACAGGAGATTGCTAGGAGCCTCTAAGCCATTCCCAATAGAAAAAAAACGAAGCCATCTTATTAAAAGAGACCTTTTCTATACTTCAATAACACCCTGTGTATAGCCTTTAAAACATATTAAAGAAAAAAATACAATTGAACAGATAAGCCTTGAGCACAGAAATCATTCTTTAGTACAAACCTGGGGAAATGCACTGGGACGAACTTTGTGGAGATCCAGAAGGTCTGTGCTGCAAATCTTTCTGCTATAGGAAAAAATACAACAGTGTTACACACACAGACCAAACTTTCAGTCCAAAACAAATCAATTTTTTCCAAGCATATAAAACTAACTGTAAGTGAAGCTGTACACTGACAGTCTAAAAGATTTGACACAATAACAGCTTTGAGTTTCCCACATTCCAGAAGAACGGCACACATAGACATTAACACCATATATAAAAATTCCATCAAGCATGAACTAGACTGAAGTACAACCAAAATGAAGTTACAGCTGAATTAAAGCTATGACCATTAGTAATTTATTAAATGAAAGTAAACCCTTTAGGTTTTCACCTACACCTTATTGCAGCTTAGCTTAAAGCAATACTAACTGAACTAAAACTAACCCAGCCAATGCTTGGTTTCGACCAAAAATAAGACTGTCCAAAAACTGTCACTGCTAATCTGCACAACTTTCTCATTCTTAAAACACTATATTCCAATATATTCCCATATTTCAATTCATTGAGACTCCATTTATCTGAGATGCAGACAAATTGAATAAGTAATAGAGTCTGTAACAAATGGCTTTCTGGGAGTCTTGCTTCACTTTGAGGATCTCACTTCTGACTTCATTCCTCATATCATTTTGTGCTACCACTCCCTCTTTGTTCTCTTCAGGAGCAATTTGTAAGGGGTGATTCAAGTATGAAAGTCTGGGAGATGGTGAAGAGTGGCAATTAAAGTATCAGAGCAAGTAAATTTTTATGTTTAAAAAGAAAATGCACAATGCATTGACAGGTTTGGAAAAAAAAAATATATATATATATAAAAGAACATTTCTACACCCTAAAGAGTTACATTCTAAATCACCAAAGGCTGAAAACACTTCCTCTAACCTCTGACTGCCCAGGTTTGAGCTGTTCTGCTCTCTCTTGTCCTCCTCATAGTACTCCCTAACCTGCTATCAGGCTCTAAAATCATCAACAGTGGCAGGTTAAAACAAACTAAAACCCACTCAAGTATAAGTAGTTACAAGAAGAAGGAAATGATTTTTGAAACTAATACCAGAATAAAAAGTGACAGATACTATCTGAGACCAACCTGTGACCTTACATGCAATCACAGGCACCACGGTGACACAGATAAAAAATGAACAGCTTGGCAGGATATAAGGTTTAACACAGGTCAAAAACGAAAACACTTACTCTGCATTGCTCAGCTTATAAGCAATATGCAACTATTGTAACCAAACTCCTCTGCCAGCTTTGAGATGGTACAACCCATTAAAATACAGGGACATAAAATTCAGAGGTATCAAATAATTCAATTATGGTCCAAAAAAAAAAAAAAAAAAGTGATGGGTTTGAGCATTCTTATATATGTTAGTCACAGGTCTGACAGACAAACAAGCAATGGTAAGTAGTTTTCAGAACAATAAAGTGTTTCACTTTTCTCTACATACATTGTCATAAATTACTAATGACAAGTGAATAACTTATTCAGTGTCTCAAAGATGTAGGGCAAGATTCTGTACTGACTTAAATCAGTACACTCACACTAAATTAAACTTACTATGTCAAGCATTGTTATTTATAAAAGACCAAATTTTAAAACCCACCTTGGGTCTGATGCTGCTGCATTCAGCCAATAAACTCTTACAGTTCTTATGGACATTCACCGCACAATCTGAAACACACAAAGAAGTCTTAAATTATCCCTGCCATTCCCATCCAGGGAAAGAAAGAGAGAGACCTAAAAGATCTCTTAATTTTGAAAGAGATGCAGAGTAACCTGAGGTGTTGCAATGAGCGTCCTTGTGCGTGTTCTAGCCTTGATTTTAGGCCAAATACTCGAGCTTTTTCTATAAGACTCAGAATCACCAAATGAAATTGACAGATGCAAACACAAAGAGACACTAGTGAATGCACTAATAGTATTCTGCTTAATCTCCACTCAACCAGAGCATTGCTTTCTTCATATTTGCAAAGGTTGCTTCCATGTTTCACATAATTTAAAACTGGTACCATTCAAAAAGACAGCAATTTGTGTGGCTTCATGTGAATAGCTGCCTCTCTACACAGAATATTAATAGGAGCTGAAGTAACTGAAGTAAACTAAAGTTCAGGATGTACCACAGAATCATCGGTATTACCACTTCTCTAGCTTCACAGAGGAACTGTTTCCAGACAAGAGAATTGGAGCAGCCCTTTCTTACCCCAAAGGCATAAAACCATTAATAACATGGTAAAATTCAATCTTTTTTTTTTCCCTTTATAATAGCTACTGCTTGAGAAAAAAGGATGGCAACAACTGGTACTGCCAAATATTTTCTGCAGTCTTTCTGCCCATGCATAAAAGAAGATCCTTTATCAAAAACAGAAGCAGGACACCAGAAACTCAGTATAGGAAACCAGGGTTTGCTTCTTCCCATACATTTCAGGCCTGTCTGTTAAAGGACAAACTGAACAAAACTGGGAAGATGAACACTGTGTCTGCTAGAGAAAAAGACTGTTTATGTTTAAAGCACAGAGGAAAAACTGTTTAAGGTCTCTTCACCCAAGTGGAACTGCTACCCGCACCTGGCGCCAGGAATGGTAATCTGCTGTCAGACTTCTGGCTAACATAGTGAAATCACAGAAACATTGAATGGTTTGGGTTGGAAGGGACCTTAAAGATCATCCATCATTTTCCATAATTATAGCAAATCTCTGAGTACGTGAGCAAAATGTTTACTTGGTCTTAAACAAATTAATAAACTGCTATAAAAACAAGACTGAGAGAAAGAGCAAGTGCACGGATCTGAAAGATGCTTACATGTTATGCAACTTCTACAACTGCAGGAAATAAGACCAGAATACTGCACTTTGAGTGCCTGACACACAAAAAGTTTCCACAAAAGCAATCTCCTCCCATAGCTTCTCTCTTCTCTGCAAGATTTCTACTAATGCCTTATCCCATGCAGCAAAACAAAAGGCACTATACAGAATTTTAAATGAAATTGCCTCTGCAAACATATGATAACAAATGTATCAACATTATTTACTTGTTAAATCTACACAGAGGTCAACAAATATATTAGCTATTTCTACATTGATAAAGCCTCCACATATCAGCAGAAAACAACGAGCATGTTAACAGACACGCCAGAACAACAACCAGTTGACAATGGCAACCCAAACCGTAGGACTAAATCGCCACACAAAAGGAAACAGAAAAAATTCTCCCTGACATCATGCTGGGTTGGATATGAGTCTAGTTTACAGACGGGTTCCCTTTGGCGCAGAACAGGCTGCTGGTGGAGGCAGGTTTGTACAGCCCCTGCCCCTGCCCCGCGGCTCCAAGACACTGCCTCTCCTCCCGAAATCTGCTTCATTCATCCAGAATCATGTAATACAGTAATCCAGAAACATTCTGTCAGACATTTATATTCCCTGACATTTACCTATCTGCAGTGATTAAATTCAATGATTCCTTTCCTATTAATGATTAGTAGCACCAACTCTTCCTCAAAAGCTCAGGTACCTGGTTAAGCTGTAAAAGCAATACTAACTTAAAAATATATTTCAATTTTAAAACCACGCCCTTGTTCAGTTAAAGACAACACCTTGTATCACACACAGTAGATATTTTTCATTTGGTCAGATGACATATCTAATAGTGCTGTGTATTAGTCCCCTATGCTGCTAAAAGATTCTTTACACAACAAGAGAGAACAGACTAGAAAACAGGGAAATGCTACAGAAAACATCAGAAAACTGCAGATGAATCTAAGAAGGACTTGATTCTCAGAGAGACTACTTGAAATGCAATGAACTTGATGATTTCCAAGTGGCATTATCCTTGCCCACATATCAGAACAGGATTTTGAAAACTGACAGAAGAATCAGATTGTTTTATAAACATATCTCATTTTATAAAAATATATTCCATCTTTCCCACTTTTGCTGAACTAAATACACTCCAGTTAAGGATGAGAACAAGCATTCGAATACTAGTGAATTTGACTTCCTTTTTCTGCACACAAGGTCTCCTTCCATTCTTTATTCTTCTGGACAGCCTCTCTGAACAGGGTATTAGAGACCAACAAGGGCCAAGAAAACAGCAAAGAGAAGAATGAGGAACAGAGGAAAGTTGAAAAGTCACAGCTTCACCTGAAAAGGTGAACTGAGACTGATATTTATCAGCAAAGACAAATATGAAGGGTCACTACAGATTTATACAAATTATAGATACCTGACCTTAGAAAACAGAGGTTTTTTTCCCCCTCTGTATCATAACCAAAACCAAGCCAAACCAACCAACCAAACAAAAAAACACCACAGGGATCATCCGAAGAAAAGGAACATTGGTAAACTCAATACTGACAAATAAAGAATTTCTGTATATAACATCAGTAACTGGTTATTAGGTTTTATTCAGACCAAGAACTTGAGAAGGTATAAAAATGAACTGGACAGTTATTTCAGCGAGCTCTTCTCAAACTGGAGAGGCATAGAAGGTAGTACTGAGAAGGACAGAGCTAAGCCACCCAGGCTCTCCCCTTCCTCCTTCCTCATCTTCAAGCCATTTGGAATTAGAGAATTTTGGGAGCATTGCATTATCCCACACCTGCGTGCTATGGGGACTGTCACTGCCTCTGAAGCATTTCATACAGGCTAGTGTCAGTGATGGCCTACTGCCCACTGACAGACTAACTGAAACAGGGGCCTCATCCAGCAAAGAAATATTCAAGACCAAGAGGCTCATAAACATCATAAATGATTCTGTTCATGATTGAGAATAATGAAATTAATATCTGGTAGAGTAATAATAATAAAAAAACCACTTCCCTTATTAATGAGATGCTTTCCCAAAGGCTCCCAGAAACCAATTTTCAAGCAGTCACATAAGAGCATTTTATTGGCCAACACATTACAACGCCCAAAAGCACAACCCTGATACACACTATGCAAGAGGGCAATGAACAGCTGAAAAAGGGCATACGAATACATTTTCTCCCCAGCTGTAATACCTTCCTGTGGATCAGACACTGGCAATGTCCCATAAGCGTCTTCCAGAATTGGATTCCAGGACAAATCTATGACTCACCAAATATTATGAGTATTATGACCCCGACCTTTGGTCTGGAACAGTACTGCCCAATAAAGTAACTCTTAAAAGGCCATTTGCAAACAACCACAACTACCACTTAGATATGCCGTGATTAATCTAAAATTTAACTACTGGCTTTTTTCCCCTCACATACACAGCATTCTGATGTTTTTAAATGACAGATTCATAAAAACCTTTAAAACAATTAAGTTCAGGCAGGGACACCTTTTAAGGCTGTTCCTAATGATATAAGGAGTCCAAGCACTGTTTTAATGAAGGATATATCCACTATCTGTTAAATGCAGACAGCTGAAGAGAGCTGTGGGCAAAATAGTTTTCATGTGAAACTAATCATTTTTCTGTTTTGAAATGTCTGACACTTCAGAGATCAAAGAGAAGCTCATCCTTACACCACACAAGGTTATTACTCTCTCCTGAACTGACATGGAAAACATTCAGATCTGAACTTGCATATGAATGATTAATAGAGAACATAAAAACTGAATTTAAACAAAGATGCACAACACAGTAACCGAGAAACATTTTAAGCAACTACAGCATTCCAAAAGAAGCAGAGTGACTTTGTGACAAATCTCCTTAGGGAAGAGGAGGAGTTTCACTTGAACTTGAAGAAGTTTCTGTATTTGGTAAATCCAGGTCATGTACCTGCAGGAACTCGGAACAGATTTAAACTTTGTCCTACTGGCTTCGGTGACTGGTGTTTACTTATTTTGCTAACACACCTAACTGCACAGAGGCAGACACCAAAAGCTGGAAGGGTACAGGGTGACAAGATACTTCACATTCTGAAATAGAAACAGTCCACGCGAGAGAGCAACAACACTAAATTATTAAGTTTCAGTTTCCCTCTTGCTCTCCAAAAACAGCTTATAAGACTTTCTCACTGTATCTGTTTTTATCGACAAAACGTCACCCTGGGGGTGTGGTGGGCTCGTGTCATTTCCAGCACCGCAAGTTCAGGGGGGTGGGGTTTTCTTTAAGCACAGAATCCAAAGCCGGAAGAAATGAACAATGGATATTTGTTTTTCTAAACAATACAGAGTAAAAATAATGTGTTATACTAAAAGAAATACGAGTACCATTTCAATTCTCTCACGCTGAGCCCTTCCCCCATTCTAAGGGAATGCTACAGGACTGAAGCAGCAACTATGACAATCATAAAAGGTATTTAAAATATTTCATAGGTAAACATTAGGTGGAACTACAACACACCACGTCTCATGGATCCTGTCTGAGAGCCATATTTCATGGGTTTGTTTTTTGTACCATAGCAAAGAGAATTTAACTATTACCTTTATACATTTATAAATAAAAAAGCACCAATAAAGACCACTACAAAACTCTTTCAAAAGGGGCTGCACCAAACAGCTGAGAAGGAACTGTCTCTTCTCTTCGTTTTACATAGAAGACACACAGATACTACAGTAACAAAACCACAGTACAAAATCTTCAAACAACATTCAGTAATTTTGCTAATCTATTAGAGCAGCAAAACCAAATACAGTACCAGAAACATTCAGAAAGCTATTTCACTTTTGAATCAGTCCCTGCTTCCTCATACCTCCTCTGAAATCTATCACTGTCCCAAGCTCCCACTGGGGTTTCTTTTCCAGCACATACAAGCACTTCAGCTAAGCCTACAATGTGATAATCTCCCCCTTTCCTTTCCATAATATGCCCGGGATGGGGATTATCTCAAACTGACCATCACAACTGTGGGTAAGAAGTGGTAAGCAGTTTTCACCATTTTTTTTTCCCAAACAGCATTAAGGTATTTTACATACATCAGGGGCATTTCTCAGTGCTGCAGCCCCAGCACTAACAGTATGTGTGCACCAACACAGAAGACCAGGGGCAGGATTTCATTATCACAAGCCTATGGATGCTCAAGCCCCAGCTGTGACATAAACAGAGCCAGCTCCACATGACGCTAGATCAACTCGTGTCCACAACACACGGTAATATTTCACCTCCTTTAGCCTCCAAAAGAGGTCTCTAAGGTAAAGACTGGATCTCCACAAGCCGCCTCGTCCCCCAGATTAAGCCTTGAGCTGCTCACGCTGGGACGGCCGTAAACCCTGCAGGATTTATCACGAAAGGGAAGAGGCAAACCCAGTGCCGTGGCCGAAATCTGGGTGTCCTCCCCGTTCCCGACGGAGGCGGGTGTTGTGTAACTCCCCGCTGCGGCGCGGCCGGGGGTTGCTAAGCGGCAGCTGCCACGCTCCCCCCGCAGCTCCTCGCTGGAAGCCCCGGCAGCAGCGCTGCCCCGTGCCGCCGCCCCGCTGAAGGGACCGGGGGCGGCCGGTCACCGGGCCGCAGCCTCCCAGGGCCCTGCCCTAACCCGGGCCGGGGGTCCCAGTGCCGGGAGGGGGCTGGCTAAGGCCGGGAGGGGGTGGCGCCACGGGGAGCCGGCGGCCGAGGCTCGGGGAGCCGGCGGGCGCGCTGACAGCCCGGTCTCTTACCGGACTCCCCGGGGAGCCGCCGGTTGCACTCTCGGTCCCGGGAGCGGCCGCCACAGCAACAGGAAACACCCCCGTGTCCCGGAAGGAAAAAGGATGGGGAGGGCGCGCACCTGCGCCTGCGCGCCCCCGCCCCGCCGAGGGCAGGGCAGGGCAGGGGAGCGATGGGGCGCGACCCCGCTTGTGGAGGGGCTTGCGACCCTCTCCGGGCCGCGCTTTCTCCTCAGGGAGCGCTCGCGACCGTCCCCAGCCCGCGCTTTCTCCTCAGGGGGCGCGCGACCCTCCCCAGCCCGCCTTTTCTCCTCAGGGAGAGCTCGCGACCCCCGAGCCCAGCCCGCGCTTTCTCCTCAGGGAGCACGCGACCATCCCCAGCCCGCCTTTTCTCCTCAGGGAGCACGCGACCGTCCCCAGCCCGCGCTTTCTCCTCAGGGAGAGCTCGCGACCCCCGAGCCCAGCCCGCGCTTTCTCCTCAGCCCGCTTCCACAGGGACGGGAGAGCCGCCGGGTCCCTCCCTGAGGAGGGGGACAGATCGCCCCGCCCCGAGCCTCAGAACCGCGCTGGCCTCTCCCCCTGCCCCAGCGGCGGATGTAAACATCCCGCTCCGTGGGGACTCACCGGGGGACCTGCCTTCCATCAGCGCCTGACCGCGGCAGGAACAAAGACTAAACAGGCCCTTAATAGATGGGATGTAGCATCCCGAGTGATAGCTTTAACGCGGTAGTCCATGTGTTTGTGCAACGCCAGGGATTTACTCTAAATACGGAATTCATCATTAAAAGCCTGGTGGGATTTGCCATTCAATACAGAGTGTTTACAGCAACTTCTGCCAAGACAGGGTTGGGGTGCCAGGCGGCTTGGCAGTGCACTCGCTTCCTTACCGCCCTGGAACTGCTCGTGCCTGCAGCCTGCCTGGGCTTTTGCAAGTGACCCCTGTGCAGACAAACAGTGAAAGCAAAGGAGATACTGCTTCGCCATCAGCAGATTCATACACTGACTTGTATAACTAAATTGCTGGAAGAAAACTTTTCCCTGATAGTAAGGCCAGCAGTTTGATGTACTAGCACAATGTCACTAAAGAACTCTGTGAGAGAGGAAAAATTAGAACACCTCATGACCTAACCTTGCCTCCTGATCTGTGATTCACTCTGAGGCTTACAATACCAATCTCCATCACAAGTTTGTCATATTTTAAGTTGTGCACATGCAAGTTGCCTGTCAAGCTTGAAAATGCAAGATACGCAATTACAAAGCAAACTTCCCTCTCAAAATCCACCCTATAGTTTTCCTGTGCTGCTTTGAAAAAAAACTGACACCATTTTGGCTGGAAATGTGCTGAAATCCTAGACTACCATGAGACCGATATTGTCTCTGGTTTCCACACTGTGACCTACTTCATCGATTTTTTTTTTTTTTTTTTCATTTTACATTTGCAAGCTTTTCAGAAATGTTCCCCTTTGTTCTGCTTCTGTACAGGACTAAGTACAAAAAGGTCCCAGTTGCTTATTGGGTCCTCTCAGCACTAAAGTAATACAGAGAAATAATTAAATGAAGCAGTTAGGGGGTAAACAGCTGGCTGCCACTTTGTGACATATTAATCCTTAGACACTTCAAACTTTGTGCTTCACCATACTATAAAAGTAAAGCATTGCAGATTGCCCAATGACAGCTTTCACAGAGAGAACATGCTGTGCTTGTGTGGCTGGCCTCAGGGCATCTCCACAAAATCAGTGCAAAATCTGGCACAGCAACCAGCTGAAATACTCCATAGCTTAGAGCTAAGGTTTGGATCGCGAAGAAGAGAATAACACTGCACCAGCTTTCTAATCCTGTGTAATTCTCTATAATAATAAAAGATTTCTTACTGAACGAGTAGCAAGTAGATTACTGTCACACAGCCTTATGCGTTTGTCAGGCCAGGTGTATGAGATACTGGTTTCATCAGGAAATGCAAGGAACAGCATCTTGGAAATGTTCCAGACAAAGGCAGTACTGTCCAGAAAGGAGAAGAAAGAGAAAAGCAGAAAAGGAGAAGCACTGAGAACAGTATATTTTTCTGCTTCCTTTTCTAAAACCTCGACAGTTGCAGTGAGTATTCGGTCGGGCCAGCTATATGTCTGCAGGTTCATAGTTCAGTCAGTGTTTCCTCTGAAACCAATCCTGCAGACCACTTTCACAGTTGCTTTAGATCCTGCTTCGTCGGCTTGTAACCGCATTAACCCACAGCCTATCACAGTCGCTCTGGTTTCGCCTGTTTGATTTGGACTCCTGTCAGCAATCACTCATTCCAAGTGGGACTCCCAGTCCATTTATCACTGTCATCATGTTACAGCAGCCAAACCTCCTTTTTCCCCAGAATAGAAGCTTTTTGGCAGCTGTGTCTCTTTCCAGAAATGCAAAGTTTCAGGTTGCCTGCCGCTTTTCAAATTTCTCAGGACTCTGTGTGGGCTACAAGCAGAAATCTCACGATAGAAAATCACCTCAGTCCTCCTTATTATAAGGCAAACCTCTCCTCCCCATATTAGCTTATTGGTGCTGCACTGGGAATCCTAAAAGCAAAAGTGTGCAGGCACAAGTGCAAAGTGAGAGGTAAATTTCATACACTGAATTTCAAGCCCAGACTGAGAGCCGTTTTGGCCTGTTTTCCTTACAGACGAAAAGAATATGGGTGGGAGACATTTGCCTGACAACTGCAGAGACCCATGCCCTCCATTTACCCACAGAAAAATTGTAAGAAAGGAAATGGCTCTCCAAACCTCTTTCACAATGTGCCTTTAATAAGTCCCGGAGACTAGATGTTACTGCAATTTGTTATAAATCAGCCTGTATACTGAAACAGCCAGCAAGGGTCAGCCTAGGACAGGTGGGCAGTCTGATGTCAATCACAACCCTCTGGCCTATATCATTCATGAAGATTCATTAAACCGAGCCCCTTCTCTTAAAGAAGAGGAATTTCTCCAAAGCCTACCAAGCGCTTTGGTTGCAACTATAGGTTTGCTTTTGAAGAAGATGATTGATTTGACCTACCAAAGGGGGCCAGGGCTGCATCTTTCCCATAAAGTAAAGAAGATATAACGCTCAGATCAAGACATAGAAGTCCCACCTCTACCCCAGTGCTCAATCTCAGGACACTAAGAGGGAAGCAATCCTTCTGCCATCTGTATACCATGGCATATCCTTGGCTCCCCTCCATGGCACAGCCTGCTTGGAGAGCTCTCCTCCTGTCAGGGCTTTCCTGGGATTCATCTAACTCCTGTTGCATAAACTCTGGAAGCATGTTTATAAGAAAGGATTAATTTAGGCACAGAACCTTCTCCACCCTTGACAGCAAAGGCTCAAAAGGAGCTTTCTCCATTTCCAGGTGAACAATAAACCTAGAGACTCTCAGCTCAAAGTTTATGTAACACCAAAGTTTGGGTGGCCACTGTTGTCGAGGTCCCAGTTACCACAAACATTGCTCTTTGTTTTTCATCCCTGCCAGACTCCTGACATCACATCTGGGAGACGCTGAAACTGGAGCTGCAGAAACTGTCCAGCATTTGTACTCTCAACGCACACCACAGTCTCCTTCCCACCTTCACCAGGAGGCTTAGTACCGTGTGGTGGGAGGATGGATGGGAGGAATCAGGTGGGAGAGGGAAGCAAGTTGCCTGTACAGAGCCACCCAGTCTGCCTACCTTCTTCACAGCTCACATGCATGTTTCTAGCAGAAGAGTGATAATTCTTTGTTTTGAATTAAAAGCAGAATTCCTCCTACTGTTACTTTGTCTAAAAAGAAGAGTTCTTGCTCCTCTATGTCATCACAGTCCCGGTAGCCACCAGACTTTCTGTGTCCACAGGACAGTGAAAAGGCCTCAGGCATGAGAATGCCTTCTCATTCCCCCATCCTTCCTCTCCCTGGCTTCAACTCATCCTTTTCTTTACCATTTTTTCTTACATTTTCGTTCTTTGAGCCTGTTTCGTTTTCTACCACATGGTGGTGCTGCAGTTAAAAATACCACGGAGATAACGTAAACAACAGCACCTGACCATGAGGTGGACCGAGGGCTGGCCGAGGACCAAAGCATATAGATGGTGAAGTGTGAGTTCGTTATGAGAAAACAAGAAGAGCAGCCAAATATCCTCAGATTCTGGCAGCAGCTACAGCTCAGTCTGAGCCCTGACAGAGCAGCTCTCACTTCTGAAAAGTGGGCATGTCACTCTGGCTGCATGGGGGCCCAAAAGCTTGCTTTTCCAGAGCCCTATCAGTGACTTGTCAGGAGACCACGCACCGCTCGTAGCTGCAATAACGGGAGCTAGAGATATCAACTATCAACTCTGCTGCCCAGAAGCAGCTTGCAAAGGTTTCAGCCCAGCATAATCCAAATATAGGCACTCTCAGGCTAACAGCTGTCATGCAACAAGTCCCCAGTACAGATCGGCCACAGACAGGCCATTAATTTTAATGAACATCACAGAACCCTGCCCAACTGCTCAGCCTCAGTTCAACCTACCACACAAGGAACATGTGAAAATGAGCTCTGCTGCCCAGCTGCCCATGTTACCCTGTGCAATCAGGCAGTGCAATCCCCAAGCAACCCAGAAAGACAAAGGAGATGTCACAGAGTCCCAAACACAAACCAGCTCCTCAGTCACCATGGAGCTTTTCTGCTGAACGTTAGTAAGACTTAAGAACACAGATTCCTCATGGGAAGACTAACAAACAAGGTAAAGGTTAATATAACTCATGTCCAGTCCCCACGCATTTATGATGGACAACAATATGCCAAGCCAAACGTATTTAGACAGATAGCTCCAACCCCTTGAGCTCCAGATCACAGATCCCCAAAACTCTTATTCAGAGAAAAATCACTCACACTGACAACAACCCCCAGGGTTCCCAAGACCAGACGGAGCACGGCTCTAAGCTCTTAGTGCACTACAGATCAAGGACTATCTGCATCTGCTCAGATTCAAGTGTTTTTCATGAAGCAGCATGCAGTACTGCAAACAGAGCTTCTGCTAAGATGTTCCTCAGACAGAAAGAACAAGGCATAACTCTGCCTCCTCTCATAATACTCGAGTCCTCTCTAAATATCCACAAAGCACTCGCTCTTATTCATCTCCTTCCTTTCTACTTTGGCTGTGACACCTCCGAAATGTTCACTAACACCCTGTGGTCCTTTTCAATTTCCCTCTGCCCTGAAGGGAAAATATGCTGCTCACAACACATCCCCTAGGGCAGCCAGTTCTTTTGCCGCAGGAAGGTTTTACTGACCTTAGGAGCCTCTGAGAGCTTCTTACTTGAGAGCGAGAATTGCTTGAGGATACAGGGTGGAGAAAGAGAGCAACTCTCTCATTTCCAAAAGATTTAATCTGCCCACAGACAATCCCTCAAGAATTAAAATGTTCTTCAGTGCCCTGAGTACCTGCCCCAAGGAGGAGGGACAGTGTTTGTCCATCAGCCAAGGCCATGCAGCAAGTGAGGACAGAGTCCCATGCATGCCTGCAAAGGAGCAGCTGACATTCCTGTGCACTACTTGCATCTGAAAAGCAGGAATCTCATCCATGCAGGTCCTGGGAAGCACAATTTAACTGTTGTGTTAGTTGTTAAAGTTTTGGATGCCTCAGGAATCCCTGCGCCCATTCACAGGGCAGGTGCTGAGCTGACACATCACTGCACTGGTGAAAAACAGCCTAAAAGATCCAGCTTCATTCAGGCAGCAGGGACCTTTGCTTGGGTAAAGCAGAGCTTTGTGAAAAAAAACTTATTAAAGGAAAAGTTGACCTAGAACCCTCCTTTGGGGAAAGGGGCAGGAAGTGGTCGGGTGGCCAAAGATAACAAGGCTAAACTACTGCCAGGCAGGATTTAGCGATCATTTAGACTATCTGGAGAACAACCAAGCCAAGCTAAGCAGGGTGGTGGGGTAAGTCAAGCCAGGCAGAAAAGTGAAGCAATCCATGAGGCTGATTTAAGCAGGGGAATGGCCGGCCTGGGCAGAGGGCAGGCTGGGGAGCGGGTGGCAGCCAAGCTGGGCCAGAGCCAGGCAGCGACAGCCATACTCACTCAGGCACTGCAGCCCACTTTTATTCATGAGAGGTTTGGCACACAGGGAGCAGCTGGTGCAACTGGAGAAAACCCCTGGCACAAGCTGGTGCCGATTGACCTCTTTCCACCTCTCTTTTGGCTCCTTTGTCTCTTTCTCCTTCTCTTTCTCTTTTGATTGCTCTTTGTTCTTACCCTGGAAGGAGAGAAAAACACAGCTCCGTTACAGGCTTTGCACAGCCCACACATTCCTCTCCCCGCTGGTAAAAACAAGCATGCAGCAAGCTGGTGCGCAGCAAGTGCAGTGGGCCCCTTTGTGCCTGAACTTTGGGATTGTAGTGCTTTTCCCAAATGCCTCCCAGAGGCTTGGGACAGTCCCTCTAGGTTAGGGCCATGCTTGACGAAGGGCAGGACACAGCACTGCAGCACGTGTCTGCACCCCTGCGAGCTCTCCTCCATGAGTCAGGGATCACTTTGTCCAGTGCATGACATAAGGGGTCACAGTGCATCTGCTGACGAAAATAGAGGCCTCAGCCACCCAAAAGCAAGCCAGCTAACTGGTCCCTGGGACCAGATCCCCTTTCCTACTTGAGGAATTCAGCAACCCGTTCTGCAAATTCGGCATCTCTCCCTCACCTTATCCTTCTGCCAGGACCCGGTGACTCGGCTCCTCAGGGAACTCAGACGTCGCATCACCTTTGTGCCTTTCTCTGCTTTGTCACTCTTTCCACTGTCCTCATTTCTGAAACAAGACAAAAAACATCTTAACCAAGGGAAGTTAACTGGCCAAATACAGTTCAGGGAGATCACTGATGAGGTTCATCTGAAGCATTACTTTAGGACCCCCTCCCTGAGCTTTCCATCCCCTGGAGGATCTGGTTCAGCATCAATCACATCATTCACGGGGAAACTTGCAAATAAGGAGATGAGTTTTCAAATTCTGGCTGGCTCTGTGCTTTTGTTCAGTGCCATGCACAACGAGGCCCCAGTCCAGGCTGAACCACTGCAGGTACCAATGTCCTGTACACGGTACCAGCAGGGCAGTTGAGCTTAGATGGAGAGGGGCTAGAAATCAGTCTGCTCCAGGGACACAAAGCGTGTGGGTTACTGCCTGCCTCACTTACTCGTTAGACAGGAACTCAAACCAGGTGAGGTTCTGCTGGGAAGAATCACTGCCTTCTTGCACACAAACTCTCTGCTTTGCCCTGTGCAGGGAGAAGACATCAGACACACAGCAAAAAAACCAAACAAACACAAGAGCAGAACTTGAGGGTCAGCAGGAAGGCCCATCTCTGGAGACTGGGAAGTAACATGTTTAGAGTTACAGAAGAGGCATGTGAAGTGCCTCTTCTCCTTGCAATTCCTCCCTAGCTTCACTGGAAGAGTATGGTGATTCTGGTACCCTGGGTATTTGACCCCAGGGCTCCACACGTTGTTTGCCAGGTGGGTCCCAGGCAAGCTCATGACCTCCCTGCCCCAATCCGTCTCCCAGACACACTCACCCATGATACTGTTTCAGCTCCTGAAGTACCTGCTGGACAATTAGCCTACCAGGGATGGGGCAGAAGAAAAACAAAAGATTAGAAAATTTCCAGGCAAAGGCAATTCTGCACCCCACAAAGAATCAGGCACCACCAGCTTACGACTGACTACTGAGCCGTGCCCCAGCATGGAGTGGATCTCCCTTATGGTTTGATACTGGGTCTCCAGTAACTCAGATGCACTCAAGAATCTCAGCCATCTGAAAGCAGTCAGGACTGACAATACCTACACATGGTCTGGGGACACGTGATCCTTCTCCAGCATCTCCAGAGCAGGGGGTTCAACACCTGGAACACAAAACACTCTCACCAGGCATCCTGGTTTTCTGTGTTAAATCTTCCTTCTCCAGTCTATATCACACTAACTTCTAAGGATCCTGCTTGCAGCTAGAGCGTAGGAGCTGACACCATCCCAGAAACCCTCCCCATGACAGCCAGCTTCCCCACGTGGCTACCCCTCCAGTTACTTCCCAGCCTGTGCTCTTAGCAATTCTCTACATTTTGCTCCAGGGCAATCCTCACAGGTGGGACAGGTTAATGGATTCCGGCAGCACAGAGCTGGCCACTGTGAAGTTTACAGGAGCTAGGGTGGCTTTGGTGCTGATAGGCCACCTGGGAGATGGGCTTTCGTAGGAGCTGGGTCCTGTCACCATGCTTTGCAGCAGAGGTTGCAAAAAGAGACAGAGCAGAGGAAAAAAAATCTGAGCAGGGATTTCTCTGTTCACAGGCTCATAAGCCCTGAGAGGAACTCAGCAAATAAGTCCTCAGCTCATTCCTCCTGCTGTCTCTGTTTTGCTAAGGCTCTTTGGCTTTTCAGTACAGAAAGCAGAACCTGATGGCCTTGTCCCACAGCCTGCTCCCCTGCCAGCTGCGCACAGCAGGTTGGTTAAGGGCCCTGCTGTCAGAAGACCACATTCGCCCCGTTCTTGTGGGTAGAGGAGAAAGGACACATTTAAACCCAGGCAGAAGCAGCAGTGTGTTTTGTTCCTAGGAAACCGTCTGTGCCTTGTGTGAGTGGGGAATGACCAACACACCAGCCGCATAGGCTGCATGGCAATGTGTCACTGGGGACATGTCTGTGCTTAGGCTACTGTAAGCCGAGCTCAGACTCAAAGTCAGCTCGACTTTATCTCAGGGGCTCCTGGGACCATGTAGCAGGGAAGGGCAGAGGATGTCTAGACTTGCAGAGGCTACATCTCTGGTTTTGTATCTCAACTCGTATCCTGAACTCATTTAAAGCCATACATGTCGTCTATACCAACCTTCCATGACTGAAAGAGAAGTGTTGAATGCGCAGGGTATCTGAGGGGAAGCAACCTCGCAGGCTGATGGGACAGACTTTGACCTCAGTCTCTTCCCGTCACTGCCACGTTCCTGGAGAAGTGAAAAGTCATGGGCATCTTTGGTCCTTCGTGCACCAAAGCTTCCACAGGGGCACAGCACAGCTGGCAAGGTGCGAGGCAGGGAATGGGGCTCCCATCTCGAGTGCCAGCGATCGTCTCTGCCTCCCCGCAGCCTCCTACCCTGCGTGCCCTCCCCAGCAGCGCCGCGGCACATTCCCTCGCTGCATGGTTGCTAGCTGTGCTATAGCAGAGCACAGGATTAAACCAAGACCCAAAAGATGCATCTTGTCACCAGCTCTGCCCCAGAGTCTCAGCGGAGAAGCAGGTGAGGCAGCTGCTGTATGGCAGAAACCCACAGGTCCCTCAAAAACAAATACAGGGGAGTACCACTGGGAACAGGCAGATTCTTTGCTCCTTTCAAGCTGTAGCAAGGGAAATCCCAACTAGGTATATGGGGAAAAAGGGCCTTGCATCAACCAGCTCCCAGGGCCTTTGTCCTGCAGTTTGTCCCCCAGCAGAGAAAGCCCATCCTTGCTGAGGTTCCTGCAGACCTCCTGGCACAGCTGGTTCAATGCTGGCATCGCAGGAGTCCAACCTGCAGCTGGTGCCTTCTGCAGCCCCAGCTTGCCCTGCTGTCAGCACACACGCAGCCCTAGCACACTCACCACCTCCTCCAAGCCAGGGCTGGCTGGGAGGTTCGGGCGCAGCGGCTCTATCTCCACTTTGATCACCATGCTGCCCCCACTGCTGCTCCAGGCTTCCAGCTCGCCCCTGGGCAGCTGCAGGGCCACACGAGGCTGCGGGCAGGACTGGCTCCCCTTCTCCACGTCCTCCTGCTCTGCGTCGCTGCCCGTCTCTGTGGCATCCAAGCTGAACCTAATTCAGTAAAAAGGAAGAAGCCAGCTTAACAAGGCCATCCCAATGTGCCAGGCACGGCACAGCCCCTGCCATGCCCTGGCTTTGAGTGGACAGTCCTAAATAGTCTACAGCTAAGACAAGGGGGGCCACCACAGCAGGCCCATGGGAGAGGAGATGCCAGGAAGAGTCAGCCTGGACACCAAGTCCTGAGCATGTTAAAAACATCTTCTCTGGCTGCCTTTTGGCCTTGGTCACCCAGGATGTTTAGTGCTGGATGGCTCTCGCTGATCTCTCACAGCTCCTGAGACTGTGCAGCCACCCTGCAGCCTGCCTCGCCTGCGTGGGAGCTGCTGCCCTGCTAGCTGCAATGCCATGAAAGTCCCTCCGGGCATTTAGGAATGGCAGATGTTGTCATTTATCGAATCATCACTGTGGCATCGTGTCATAAATCCTGCCCCTCCGGGGCCCAGCTTCGAGGAAGGAAAAAGAAATCCTGTTCTGGGAAATGAGGGGCGGGCCAGCCCCCCAGCACCCTATGGCTGCCTGAACACCAAGTGCTGTTGCAGTGCCAGCGGCATAGGAACAAAATGATGGATAGGGCTCGGTGGAAAATCTTACTCTCTGCAGTGGGTTCTGCCTGCGGATCAGTGCCACTTTGTTCCTGCTGCCAGAGACAGGCTTTGGGAAGCATTTGCTTAGGGGACAGCGGGGCGCGTTCCCCTTCCCTGGCCCCCCACTCGCACATGCTTAATCACCCAGCGAGGAGACCGACACGGCCAGCCGCTCTGTGCCACCACTGTTCGTGTGCCTGTTACACTATAAACTGTGAATGATCCACGTCACATGGCACAACAATAGGTCTGAGAACCAAAGTCTGGGCTTGATAAAGAACTGCCAAGATTTCAGGCTGAGATAATTTTAGGGTACCTTATAAGGAGGAGAGATATAAATAGTCATTGCTGGCTTGCACCTAACTCCCAGCCAGCAGAAAGATCAATACGTTTGTCAGCAGGGGAAGCGTGCACACAGGAACCTGGAGCCCAAGCGCTGCACATTGCAGGAGCACAGCACAGCAGTAATGCCAGGCCTGGAAACCACTCCCTGCCAGAGCTCAGCATCACACCACAAAATACACCCTCTTCTGCAGCCACGTGGAGGACAAGGGGACTGAGGACACTGATGCAATTGCAGGCACAGGCCCCACCAAGCCAGCTCAGAGAGCAGAAGAGAAAGGCTGTGGCAGAGCTCTCTTAATCCCTTGGAGTGGGCAAAGTTCCCTCTGAGCCAGAGGATGGAGGCCATCAGGGCAGCTGATGCTGTTCAAGGGTCCCCTCCAGACAGAAATGAGCTCTCCCCAGCTAAGAGATCCTCCTCCCGGCCCCAGGACCAGGAAAAGAGGGTCTTCCTATTGCCAAGAGACATGAAAGCTTCTTGCTGCCCTAGCATATGTTCCTCCCCATCCCACCCAACATGAGCAGCAAGCGTCCAGCTGCTTTGGCAGACACTGACAAGGGCGGGAGACCACCCAGCAGCAGCGTGATCGCTCCAGCCTCATGCAGCATATCTCAGACATCCCTCACGGTCCCGTTTTACCTGCGCTTGCAGTCCATGGGTGACAAGGGGCTCTCCCAGCTGTGCCTCCGAGAGGTAGACATAGACCTCACCAGCGTGGGGAAGGACTCTGTGGTCTCCTGCAGGTCCAGCTCTTCGCCTGCCTCCGCAGGACCATCAGCAGGGCTGATACCTTTGTTCAGAAAGTGGCAGTCGGCCTCACCATAACGTACCGAGCGGGAAACGGGATTGGAAAAAGCAACATCCACGGACATTTTGCTCAGAGCCCCTGGTCTGTCTTCCAATAAACGAATGGCAGACACAGCCTGGGGTGCTTGTTCTGGCTGTGCTGCTGTCTCTGGCGCTGTTTTGGCAGCTGGCAGGCTCAGGAGTCCCAGGTCTTTGTAATACTCTGTGCCATGGAGAGCAGAGTCTGAGAGGAGATCCTCCGTGCTGCTGTGCAAGTCAGCTGCTGGGACATCCAGCTCTGCGGAAGACGAATCCTCCTGCAAAGGCAGCAACGGCTTAGCCTGAGCGCACAAAGCCCATCCGAGGCCCCGCGCTCCTCCTGCGAAGGGACGCTTCCCGTGCCGAGCTGGGACTGCTCGTCTCTCCCCTTGCACGGTGACCTGCCCCAGCCCCACCAGCTCAGCTTGCTCCCGGGGCTTGTGAAGGTTGCCTCCAGCCCCTGAGATCTCTCCATGCCTCACTCCCACTAACATCCACGTGTATGATTTTTCCCAGCAACAGAAGCAATATAACCTCATATTCCTTGATAGTTTGGATCAGTACCCCTTTTCCCCTGCCCTTATTCCACCACAGACCCCTCTGAATATGGTGCTGACCACCCCGTTTGCCGTCCCAGCTCCTGCCTCATATGGTGGCCGTGGAAGGAAAGCGGACACTTGCCTTTTCTTCAGCCATGCTGGTGAAGAAGGTGTCATCCTCAGCGATCAGGGATGGGAGGAAGCTCCTGGGGCTGTGGTACTCCAAAGCAGGGGGGCTGCGGTCAGCAAGCTCCCGTAAGCACGGCTTGCAGTCGGACCCTGCGAGACAGAGAAGGTCACAGCATGGCAGAGGTGACATCAGGCAGCACTGAGACGCTCCATGTGGCCCTCTGCTCCCTTGCCCCTTGCAGACAGGGCACTCTCAAGCCATGGCCAGCCTTGGTCCTGCGGGAACACAGTGCAGGGGTCCCCAAGCAGCAGAAACGTCATCCTTCGAGCCACAGCACGTGCCAGGGCAGAAACCAGGCTTGCACCATCCCAACCAGACCCTTGTAGGATGTAGGATGTGCTGTGCTGCAGAGGCTGTTTCCAAAGCAAAACAGAAGAGTTAAGCACATTGTAACTGCTGTCATTTGCATTATGGACCTTTAAAGCAGGAATCTAGGAAAAAAAAACACATTGGCAGTGATTTTATTTGCATCTTTAAAGAACAAAGGATGCCACTGGGAGGGAAGGTTGGAGGACTTCAGACAGCGCAGAACACGCAGAGCAGCGCTGGAAGCACGCAATTCTCCGGATACCGGCTCGCTCCGCGATGTGTGGCTGTTCCCCACGCAGGAGTGCTCAGCGGGTGTGAGCCCGTGTGTGTGTACACCACCCGATAACTCATTGAGAAACAAAAACAAGGTCTGGACGTACTTTGTGGTACAATATATCGTCCAGCTGACTGAAGCACATTCCTATGTAGCGAGACACACTGTAAACGTTAGCCACGATCTCTAAACCATTGCATGACTCACAGAGGCCTTTTATTCCTTGGAGATACATACAGCTGAGGCGAGTGGAAAAAAGCCAGGCTGTTGGCTGAAGCACGGTGGTGGATGTCTGAAGATGCAGAGAACAATAGCAAGAGACGGTGAGCAGCCATATCTATCCAATGGGAAAAGAAACTGCAAGAAACTGCTAGAAATCCATCATACTCCAGGAAAGCAAAGTATAAAAACATTACTATGAGGAAGATCTTGTTAAAAAACACACTCCTGGAAACCTTGCTTCCTGCTGTGCCTTTCAATGCTACACAATGCGGCCAGTAGGACAGAAAATGCATGGTGCCAATGAGGAAAAGGCAGCAAACGTGAGGGAGAGTTTGGAGGTTTGTTCCTTGGATCCTGCTGCACACTGCAGCTGCCAGATTTTCTGTTTTAAGGAGTGTTTGGTGTGTTTAAATGTGTGCAGTCATTTAAAGTGAGGGGCTATAAGTAATATAGCAAAGAAAACACTCCATGAAGGCACTTTTTTAATTAAGAGTTTCCTAACTATATGAGCAGTGAAAATTTGAAACAGGCTATCTAGGAAGGTTCTAGAATTGACTTCACAACAAATGTTTTATTAATAGACAAATTCCTGTCCTGGATGTCCTTGAGCTGCATCTGTAACGCCTTAGCTGTAAATCTGAAGTTCAGCCAGCAGGTTTTAACATCACCTTTTGTTTTTCCCTGCTCAGCTTGCAATCAAAAATCAGCATTCTGAACAAATGAGCACGGGTTTTGGCATGAGCTTGAAGGAAGCTGAGCAGCCACAGACGCCAGCAGACGGCAAAAGCCACCGAACCCCACGAACAGGCTGGGGTTGAGGCCAAGGTAGAACTGACCCAAGGGGAGCAACCAGGGGGTTGAGAAGGTCCCAGGGGGATGAGGACAAATCCTGCTTCCCTTCTACAAGCCCCAGGAGGGAAGCAAAAGGAGCTTGTCTGTCCTTGCCATCCCTTGCAGCAGTAAGCATGCCTCGGAGAAGGGAGCAAAGCCCCAAGGGGCAGGGATGGAGCTGCAGGAGCTGACAAGTGCTGCAGCCTGACAGAGGCCAGAGCCCTGGCCCGCAGGTTTAGCTAAAACAAAGAGGTATTTTCCTCCCAAGCAGGGTCCCGACCAGCCTGCCAAAGCTGGCTCTGCACCAGGCTCCATCCTGCAGCTCTGAAGTGGGTCCCTGGATCAGAGTCAGCTCCTTGGAGGCCTGGAAAACATTCCCTGTGCTCTGCCTGTGCCGTGCAGGGCTCTGGCTTTGGCCAAGATGTCGGCTGCAGTCAACAGGCCCCCTCCAGCCCCACCAGACAGCTTATATCCTCCTCGGACACTTCAGACACTCCTGTTCAACACGCGATAAATCAGGTTTGCAGCCAGCGGCGGCAAACCCGGCGGCAGCGACCGTTAGGCACCAGCACGTGGCGTGCACGGGGCTGCAGCAGCAGGGAGACCATTTTAGGCAATATGTGAGCACCAGACTCAACAATTCAGGGCTCCCCACATTTAATTCCTCCATGGGTTGACCCTGGGCTAGCACTGTTGTCTCTATACACAACACTTGGGCATAGGGATACAGTGGAGGAGCTCATGGGGGAAAAAACATTTTCAAGCATCAGGTTATGCCAAGATGAGCAAGGAAAGGCCAGCATGGAGCACACAGAGCCTGCGAGCATCCCTGTATCTGAGGCAGAGGTGGTCACCCATCTACCAGCAAGAAGGAGAAACTCCGAGGCCCCGTGAGCCTCCTGTGTTCAAGCCCATTTGGAAGGACCCGCGCTCCGTCTCACTGCTGCGTGGTGGTCAGGGGACGGCACCGAGCTCCCTGGACACGGCCATGCAGCAGCATTCACCTTTCCTCAGCTGATGCTGGAAACAAGATGGCAAAATGACACTTCCAAGAGTACATGCTGTTTGGTTTAGGGGAACATTAAGCAGATTCGGTATTGCAGTTGCTTAATTTGCCTCTGGCCAGGAACCATAAAAGGTTATTGCTGCAGAGAGCAGCCTCATCAGAGGAATTCCCAGGGCAGAGCTGGGGAGGAAGCGTCGCACACGAGCGGGGCTGTGCTGCGCGTTGCCAGGCTGGCTTCCTGGCAGGCAAAACATGAAGATGCTGGGCTTCTGCCTGGGGAGGAAGGAAGCAGCGACAGGCGTCTATGGCGTGTGGCAGCCTAGGGGGGTTTGGTGCCGTTGGGACAGTGGGACCCGCCAGCTGAGCTGGTTTGTCTCGAGGAAGAAGACTCCATGCTGCTGTAACCACGTGCATGGTCACTGGGAGCCCAAAGCAGATTTAAATATTTCTATTTCAGGGCTATAGTAAAAAAACCCCTCCCTTCTGCAGCTGCCTCTGCTGGTTTCACTCAGGCAAGCCGGTCACTGGAGAAACCCCCACAAGTGGTGACAGCAGGGGACAGCACCCAAGCAGCCAGCACTTGAACAAGCTGCGCCAGCCAGGGACGTGCTGCAGCCCAGGAGCAATGCACACCCCGACCCCAGCTGCCTGCCTGGGGCAGGATGCTGCGGGTCCCTGGGTGACCCCGGAGCCCAGCTGGCGCTGGAGGGGGACGCGTCAGAGGAAACACGGGTTCCGAGCTCACTCCATGCAGGTCACATCCTCCAAGCATCAAACGCTCCCTGCATTTCCACTGTGGAAAGGCCACAACAAACACGGCAAGACAAAGGCACCGGTCAGAGCGAAACAATCCCAGGAGGAAGGAAAGACCAGAGCATCTGGGCATTTCCCAGCAATCAGGGGTAGAGACTGTTGGGAAACCACCAAGAGCATCACGGGTGAGAAACAAGAATCATTCAGTCCGCTCCTGGCTCTGCCCTGCTGGCCCAGCACCAGCCGCCCTTGACGTGCAGCCCTGCAGGACTATAGGGTAAAATCTCTCTGCAGAGCAAGTGCTGAACTCGCTGTGCCAAAATCGGATGAAGTGCAGCACTTCGCCTGGTCCGGGCCCCAGATCATCGGCCGTTGGCAGCAGCGGGGATTGGCTCACGCGGGCTGGGCTGAAGGAGGGGAGAAGATAAGCTGTCCAACACTGTAACACACTGTACAGCGAGCTGCCGCCTTATCGCTGCCGTTGGGGCCTGGTTTTTCGGGCACGCAGGGCCAGGGGAGCGGGGAGGCAGCGCGATCCTGGGCTCGCTGTCGGCAGAAAGGTCTCGGCAGGGCTGAGCGGGGTTTGCAGCCCCTCGGACACCCTCCGGGCCATGAGCTATGGTCACCATGCAGCTCCCTCAGCGACCTCCGGGTGCTGGGGGAGAGGCTGCACCGCGATGCTCCCCGAAGCAGTCTGCTTGCGAGTGCTGAGGCTGGTTTATTTATTTCATCTGTGAGCCCCCCTGAGCCTCCCCAGCGAGCCCATCCCCGCCCCAGCAGGCCCGGTACCGCGGGGCTGGCGTGGGGTGCCCACACTGGGCTCGGGGCTCACCGTGGGTCACAGCCTGCCTGACCCTGCCTCCTGCTCCGAGTTAACCTTCCTGTGGCCGACCCGTTCGGATCTCCTTCTCCTGCATGTCCATGGAGGAAGAGGAGAGCTGGGGGAGGACAAGGCTGGCGCACATCAAGAGCTTTAATGCCACAGATAATGATCCCTGTCAGCCCGAGGGCGGTGTCTGCAGCAGCGACAGCAGCGTCCAGCTCCTCCAGGACCACAAACGTCCCACATCCCGGGCCTCTCACTTCTCTCTTTCCAAGCCACGGCACCGCATGCAGGAATGAGGCCAGCTCACACCACTGCTGGCATTTACCATCCCCGCTCTTGGACACCATGAAGCCAAGCGGGTGCCACACGAGCCGCCACGGCTCAGCCCATGCCCTGAACATGGGGACTCTGCCCCTCAGCCCGCTCTGAGGGACCGGAGGAGCCTTTTCCCCGGCATCTGCTCAGACACCGAACCCTCGGCACACAGCTCACGGCTCAGCCCTCGGCAGGCAGCCGCGCACAGACAGCTGCCTGCGAACGCTGGGACCTCCGGCTCGCTGGCAGCAACGAAACAAATTTATTACAAAACCATAAGGCTGATATTTAACCCATTACCCAGCTCCCAAAAGCGTTTACATGCCTTGAGAAGAAGGTGAGGCAGAAGGAAAAGCATTAACCGGCACTCCAGCAGTGGCCCCCGCAGTGGGCGCCCAGCACTTCGGGACCCCGGTGCTCTCTGCAACCTGCTCGCCCCGGCCGCCCCGCAGCAGCGGCTCGCAGTGCACGGCTCAGCCCTCTCTCCCCACGCGCAGGCCGTTACCTCGCTTAAAGGACCATCTCTTCTTCCAGCGCTTCGAGAACGACGGCCAGGAGTGGTTGAGCAGCGAGTCTGACATTGGGGAGCCCTCTGAGCCCCGCGCGAGGTACAACCCCAAGCAGGAGACGACAGCACAGAGCACGGCAGAGCTCAGCGCGGTCTAAGGCAGCGCTGCAGGCTGCAGCCCAGGGGCTGCCAAGGGGGGAGTGGAGAAGCCAAGTGTTTTGTCAGAAGTATCAGCTGATGGAAGCTGTAGCCAGAGAGAAATTCCTGGTCTCCAGCGTTCCCACCTGTGTGACGGGTCAGCGACTTCCTACAGCGGGGCCCGGGGATGAGTGGCCCCAGAGCACATGCAGCCCCAAACGCCGGTCGAGGCTTGCAGATGGAAGCAGAAAACCGGCTGCTAACGCACCAAAACCTGCCCCTCGCTGCCACAAACTCCCTGCTCCATTTGCGATGGTCAGACGTCAGCCTGACAAACCGTCACCTTCACGTCAGTTCTGCAGGGGCACTGTGCCCCTTCGCCTGGGAAATGCAGGGCAAGAGCCGAGACCACTGGCTGGATGTTTGCACCCTTGGCAGCATTTTCAAGTGCCCAGGCACAGCCTCTGCAAGGGAAGGCGCGAGACCCCCCTGTCTGCAACATCGGCATCACCTTGGAGTCTCAGCAAGTCCCCATCCCCTGGCAAGGACCTTCCTGCGAGCAGGGAGGTGGCAGCCATCTCTGGACTACCCCAGAACACCAAATCCCCCACCCTGAGGTCTCTGAGCCCCACTGACACCAGCCCTGCAGCCCAGACCAGCTCCAAACTTTGCTCCCAACCTCTCGATCAGGCTGACAAAGCCTGGTTTCACCCTTGTCCTGGGCCAGCCCGACCCATCTCCCCGCTGTTCAGCTCACACATGTGTGGCCTCGCTGAGCAGAGCCCAGCCGGCCTGGGAACAGCCACAGGCATCTCCACAGCATGGAGCCTGCTCCGGGCTGCTGTCACGCAGAAGTGGGTGGTGAGGAGCATTTCCCTCGCCCGGCCGCAAACCCCAAGGCGTCACCTGCCCAGCACAGCCCTCCCACATCCCCTCTGCAGGCGTCTCCCTGGCAGCACAGGCACCCAGCCCAGCAGGGGCCCTGTGCAGAGGGTTTGGGGGACCCCAGCTCAGCCAGGCCCAGAGCCAGCTGTGGGCAGTGCCGAGGTCCCATCCGTCAGGAGGAGATACCTGCAAACCTTCAGCTGTGGCACGGCAGCAGCAGGAGCAGCACCCGTGGGGTGTTTGGACACCCCAGCACTGCCCCAAAGGGAGCTGGGGGGGACACCCTGTGGGTTAAACCCCAGCCTCCTCTTCCCATGCAGCAGGGTGAAGCTGCTTCATCAAAAAGCCCTGAGGAAGACGAGCGACAACCCCATTGTCATGGGATGGAGCTCGTGCGGAGAAGGACTTACCCTGAGGGCTGGAGGCATCTCTGGTGAGTTCCCCGAGCACGCTTGCACATGACAGCCCCAACTTCTCCGGTCGCTGGTGCAAAGCAAGAAGCGGAGCCTCATCGGGGAAGCAGCAGCCGTGCTGCGGGGCTGCTCGCGGGGGCCTCTGGCTCAACCACCTCACCGCTTCCCCTTTCCGAAGGCGCAAACAAGCCCGCCTCGCCCATGCTGCAGTTCCTTCGACATCAGTCCCGGCGCAGCCCCACCGCTCGCTCCAGCCCTTGCAGGGGTCGGGGCTCCGGCAGGGTCCAGCGGCCCCGTCTGGGGGCTGCGCACCCCAAAGCGCCCGGCGCAGGGGCCCCGAGAGCCGCTGAACTGGCGATGGCCACGATGACAGCGATTGCCGCAAACAGCTTCCTGTTCCGTTCGGAGAAAAACCGCTCTGCGTGCGCCGTGAGAGCCTGGCACACACGGGCTGTGCCCACGGGCTCTTTACACCACCGCTCATTAGCCTGCTGCCAGGGGCAGCAACGCCTAGCGCTGGGCTCCCATGAACGCATCCTGCGTTGCTGCTGTCGCAGGTTGGTTCTGGCAGCCCCCGCAGCCCCGCAGGCCTCGGGCTGACACAGGATGAAGTGATAGCAAAGAAACAAAGCACAGAGGTGACTGTGCCAGCTGAATTCCTCTGTGCAGGTGAGGGATGGATCCAGAGGCACTCTGGCTCCAAAGCAAGCGGAGCGAGGGACGGGGTGCTGGTCCTTGCTGTGTGCGGTCCTGCAGGCAGAGCCCCCAGCACAGCCCGGGCTCAGATTTTCGGCGCAGCCGCTTGCTCCGTCCCACCAAGCCCTGTGGGCCGCCGAGTGCTCACACCTCATCCCACGGCTCCGAGCGCGTGCCAGCCCCAGCCAAGCCCTAATCAGAACAAGATCCGCTCACACTCCAATTACTCAGAGACCGCAGCTTTGGCAGCGCTTGGGATAGCAATTACCCCGTGCTCCAGGAAACCACCAGAGCAAAGAGGAATTAAGGTTTAATTTCTCTGAAGTCCAGGAGAGCTCGGTGAGTATCAGGCATCAGGACTGCTCCTAAACCAGGCAGCTGACGGGACGGAGCGTTGCCCTCACTACAAGCAAGGACCAGAGCTTATCCCCTTCCTTTCTGGTGTCCGACACAGTTTGGGGGTTAGCGAAGTGGAGCCGCGCACGCAGCCTGGAAGAGCGACAAGGGATGACAGCATGAGGGCTGGATGAGCCTCAGCATCCCTGACTTGAGAGCCCAGCAGGCAACAAACCTCCTGCAGCAGCACGGTCAAGTTTTGTTCGGATCTCTGGAGAAGAACCTGTGCCAAAAGATGCAATTCCAAAACATGTTAAAGTATTGCTTTGTTGTTTCTCATTGCTCTTAAGACATAAGAAATCCAGGTGGGCTTGGAGAGAGCTGAAGCTGAGCTGAGCCACTCCGTGTGCTCCAGCCCAGACGCAGGGCAGCGGGCACAGAGCGGGGCCGGATCCAGCTGCCTCATCCAGCTCAATGTGCAGAGGCACTAGGTGGCATCAGCACTGCACAGTCTCCATTTAACAAACATCATCGCCCAAGCTCAGTGCTGGGCCCAGGTGGCTGATGAAACAGTTGCTGGAATTTGCCAGGGACAGGGGCGAGGAGGGCAGCAAGGGTTGACCTCGACCCCTCCAAAAAAAGGAGCATTCTTTGCAAAGAAGTAAATCACACTACTCACATTTATAGCAACTCGTTGCGCAAGCATCGGAACATAACCCTGGCTCCAAGGCTGGCCGGGAGCAGCCCCCGCGGCCGGGCCACGCTCAGCCTGGGCAGACAAAGCCGCCACCGCGGCCACATCCCGGTGAAGAGCCGGGGCTGCAGCGCGGTGAGGACGCGAGGGACAGGGTGGTTCCGAGTGGCGGGAGAGCTGGGTACCCAAACTGACCGGCTAAATGCACCGAGAAGAAAAATAGCAACAGCGAGTCCCCCGCCTTGCTGGTGCAGCTGATCAGGAAGGAAATCTCACCTCTGGTGAAATGAAACAAGATTTAAGTTAGAAGAAAGAAAGAGTTTTACGTCTTAGAGCAGCTTGGTACAGAACACAAGGTGAGGTGGTTCCTGGTGCAAATCCAGCTCCAGCTGCTCTGCCTCAGGACGGGGACGAAGCAGAGCCTCTGCCTTCCTGCCTTTCATTTCTTCTTTTTAAAACTGCCCGTGCAGGAGTTGGTCCCCGTAACAGGGGGGAAGCCTGGGTCCGTGCACGTGGAAATAACAGCAGGACGCTCCGGAGAAGCAGCCCGCAGTGCTTTGAGCAGAAGGAAGCCCTTTGCCAACGTTTACCCAACGGCATCAAGCACCGAGGGCCCCGCGCTGAGGACAAGCCCGGAGCGCGTCGCGCAAGCAATGGGGCAGAGCTGAACGCGCTTCAGACCACAAGCCTGTAATTGGCAGATCTGTTTGTTTGGTTTTTTTTTCTTAGCACCATTCATTTTGCAACTGAAAGTATTGCTTATTCCAAGATACGAATTTAATGCTTTCTCTGTGGTAAAGCAGCATTCAGTGCTGCACAGACAGCAGACACAAAATGAACAGTTATTCTTGGATAATTTATTCAGAAATTTAATATAAACAGTTAATTGTTCAATATTCTGACACACGGCAAGAATTTTTTCTTCATACTCAAAGATATTTTCTGTACATGTCACTGCTTGGCTCTTACATATGAAAACACTGAAAAAATAAATCAAGGGGGAGGTTTTTTCTTTTTTTTTCCTTTTTTTTTTTTAAAAAAAAATCATGGCACATTTGATCCTTTATTTCAAACAAGAGGTATCTGCAATACTATTTGTACTCTGGAACCTTAGATATGCAGAGAGAAGGTGGGAGCAGCAAGATTAAACAGAAAAATAAAAGACTTCATGGAACATCACTTAACGTGTAACTGAAACCGTCTTTAGTTCTCCTCAGGTGCAAGCAGACCAGTGTTTGCCTTTGGCTGTTTTTGACCAAGCCGGTGCCCAGTACCCCCAGCCACGTGGCTCCTCAAACACAAGCCACTGTTTGGACACTCTCAGAATAAAATCATTGCACAAACTGAAGCAAAAGGTAAGAGTTTTCCTTTTTAAATAACATTCTGTCTTTTCAAATGTAAAAGTGGCTTTTCTAAAAATCGCCATCAGCCACTCTCCATGGGACCCGGTAACGGGAGAAGCATTTGGAAGCTAAGATGGTCTTGGCGTTACTGGATGCTGCCGGGAGGACTTGGAGGAGGAGAAGAGCTTTGGAAGAAGCCCAGCTCGGATGCCCGGCTCTCAGGTAACCTGGAGCTCAGCAGCTCAGGTCTGCGAACCATACGCTCAGTAGTACAGGGCAAGAGCTTTACCGGTGACACCAGGACTCGGCTAAGCAGGCGAGCCTGTACCCACCTTCAAACCGCGCTGATGGCTCCTCCTTGGCTGCCAGGACTGCCCCGGTGCTGCTGGCCGGACCCTGCTCCCCGGGACTCCCAGGCTGCGTGCCGGCAGCCGGAACAATGGGCTCACAACAGAACAACTGCCAGGAACACAAATTGCTGCCGACTGCAAATATGTTGGCAAAAAATGTGACAACACCGTAGGAGTTAATACTAACTTTATTATTCAATATTTAAAAAGTCATTTCTCTACCTGTCCCCTTATAGCTTGCATTGTGCTGCAGTTAATTTGCTGAACCTGCAAGAATAAGTGCTTACTTTCAAGAAGGACAAGCAATTTAATCTTAAAAAGAAATACACATTTAATGACAGCAGATTTGATAAAAATGGTAGTTTTATAATTGCTTTTAAATAGTCAGATTCCTCCAAAAGTCAATTGCACTACTGGCTTCACTCTTGTGATACTCGTAGCAAGGCAAGCCAGAACAGAACAGGTTGAACGTGTCAATGCTCTTACACCAACAGTCACATACAGTATCCAAGCAGAGTTAACACAGAGCCAAGCAGAAGGTAATAAAAAGGCCAAATTCAATTAAGTTCATACAAATACTAAACTAATCTTGCTTTGAATTTCACCTATTTCTGAAGCAACAATTTCTCGATCCCACTCCATTCAACAGCTCCTTTCCCTGGACCGCGCGCACAGGGAGCTACGAGGGGCACCGGCTGCTTCGCGGAGGGAAGGGGCTCCCGGCACGGCTGTGCCCGCCGGCTCCGCGAGTCTTCCCGTGGGAAGCGGCGGCTTCGAGGGAGGCTGGGACGCAGCCAGAGGGCCGGAGGGCATTCTGCAGTTTCTCGCTTACTTTGCTCTTACTCCACAGTCTCTGAACCGATCACACGTGGATCACGGGAGCACCTAACACAGCTGTCAGAGTAAGGTTGTATGGCACAAAGATACTTTACTTTCTGACTTGTGAAATGAGGTTCCAGTCTCGGTATCAGGAATCACTGCCAGCAATGAAGGGCCCGGAGAACCTCAGGGTCCGTCTTCGTATCACAGTGACTTTAAGAGGGAACTTGATTGCCTCTCTCCCTCCCCTAAAATGGAGGCTCAAGAATAACTGACACAGCACCCTTCTTGCTCCTGCCTTTTCCTATTTGCCTTCATCTCATTTAGGTCAATAACACAGTAAGCAACTTTGAGATTTTTCCAAAGAGATACCAACACTATATGCAACAAACCAAAATTAAGCAAAGTGTCCCATTACTATAATACAAGTTTAGGAGGAAAGAGATACACTACCCATAAATTAAGAGTACCCTTTAGCAACCTGAGAGCAGCCTCTTGCTACCAACACAGCTGCTCTATGATCTGCACAGAATATCCTCCTTGCAGCTTGGTCTATTTCCCCATCACGTTTCCCAACCCAGTGCTGGCACAGAGTTTACATTATAAGCTCTTCTATTTTACAACACAACAGAGTATTTACAAGCAGCCAAGAAAGACATGTTTTTAACCTAGCAGACAAGCTTTGCAATGCTGCACTGTACTGCAAGAGAAGTACCAGATTTGCAAGAGGTGTTCAGGAAGTGGCAATATAATTTAACGTGCAAACTTTTCTGAGAAACCTCTCCAGTCTCGTGCTTCAAACATCTGCTCAAAGAAAACACAGCAGAGCACGGAAAGCTGTTTCTTTTGCTTCCTGCTTCACCAGCTTTAGAAATAGCGAAGCTCTGGCTACTTGTCGGCACCCTTCCTGTCCCCAGACTGCGCACAGGAGGCTACAGCTGCTTCTTAACACATGCCTGGGTCTGCCCTGCTGCTGGTGGGAGTTCTCTGCCCACAGAGGGCAGGAGCCGACCCCCCAGCAAATGCTGCCCGAGGAACAGGAGGAGTTCCCAGCTGCGGGCCGTAGCTGCCCTCCTCCAGCCATCCCACCTGCACCAGCGCTCGGCTCCTCATCGCCCAGCAGTGCCTGCGCTTCCCCTGCAGATGCAGCGTTCTCGCCCCGACAGGGATCTCGCCCGAGCACGCAGCAGCAGCTCCCCAGGCGAAGGCACCGTACCCGCTGCCCTGCACCCTTCCTGGGCGCGGGACCACAGCTGCACCGCACCGAGGTTCCAGCTAGCACACACAGTCCCAACTTGTACCCAACCCCTGGCGTCTCGGAACAGGCATCAGCAAGATCCAAGCGCGGGACCTGTGCATCCCCGGGGTAAGGATCTCCCGGCGACAGAGACCAAAGTGTCAGCTGAGGGCTGAAAGTAAAGGATTTCCCTGAAGTCAGAGCTGGGCTTTACAGATGATGTTCACCTGTCCCACTTCTGTAGCCGAGTGTAATCTCCAACAGCCACGAGTGGCAACCGCTAGTGTTACGTGTTTGTTTTGAAAAGGGACTAGCTTTGGGGAAAAATGATATCCTTACCACTAGTACCATACGCCTTTCCTCACCCTTGGCACACCGTAGAGAGGACGACTGGAGTAATCTTTATGCACAGTATTGGGTATAAACAACTGCTCCCTTTGGTGCAGAGTGACGATGACAACACGAGCCATGTGAACGGACTGCCTGTCCGCAAAGCGAAACACATAATCCCTTGTTCAGTGATCCGAGTGTTGCAAATCATGCGTACTCACAGGGCCAACCAATATCAACTAAATTTAAAAGCCAGACCCAATACAAGGTTCCAATGTCTGTTTATATAAAAGATCTTCTATTCCCACAGTTACGATCACTGTAATTTAAAATGTTATCAAAACACCGGCATGCGGGAAGGGCTGATTCCAGGAGGTCACATGCGAGCGGCGGAGCTCCAGGTTGCCAGCGCGCAGCAAGGGCAGTGACCAGGACACCCAAACCCAACCCGAACAAGGGCTGGTCACAGGCCCTGGTCTGTGCTGTCATCTACTGCTCCGTAAGGAAGCTGCCTACTCCTTGTAGGTCATTAGCTCACGAAGTCCAAACAGTTAAGTGGGTCTTTTGTTGTTTTTTTGTTTTGTTTTGTTTTGTTTTTAATCACCATAGAATGAAGAAGATCCAAATTTGCTTTGATCAGACCCAAATTTGCTATTGTGTATTTGGAGCTGTAAGTAGTTTCCTTTGGTCACTAGTACTCAGCATAGTGATAAACAGCAATGAGCTCTTCTCCTACCCATTCCCTTCAGTGAATGGTCCCAAGTATTGGAATCAGCTGATATTGATTTTCCCTGATCCACAATAGGACCAGACCAGAATATTTAAACAGGTTTAGAGGTGCGCAGTATTAAAAATATCCTTAAGAAACACTGAGGTAGACTGCACCAGAACAGGACAAAAATAATCCCACCACATCCACCTGCCAAGATTTTACGGATACAAATTGCATGTTCTGCATGTTTAAGAAAACAATTTTTTTTTTACAGTGTTCTATATATTAAAATAAATAAAAAATTTCTAATAAGAAAAACTTCTCTTCCTTAGAAAAGTGTGAGAATATGTCTTCTTTCCTGCAGTGTAGTATAGAGCTGCTAAACAGTTACTACTTTGTAAAGCAGAAGAAATGTAAACGAGGCCTTTTCAAACTGAAGGTTCTTACCCATGCCTGTCCTGGATATTTTCCCTCCAGCTCCACGAGCAACCTCTGCCTCCAGCTGACCAGCCCCAGCAGGCGGGAAGGGCCCGGCCGCTCCTGGTGGCCCAGGGGCTGCCACCCCGTGCTGCTGCCGGCCGAGCGGAGCTGCCAGGCGCTCCCTGTGGACCCCGGCCCCTTTCGGTCCCTTATGGGGAGAGGCGGCAGCACCGGCCCGGTGTCCCCGCTCCCACTGAGTCAGGACCTTGCGTGCTCCTGGCACAGAGAGCCAGCTGGCTCTCAGACTTCTCCAGGAGGAAAAGCGGAGGTCCGAGCAATCTCGCTCCCCTTTTAAAACCACCTCCTGCATTAAATGGCCTGCAACATCGATAATCTTCATTTCTCGCTTTAGCGCTTCTCCCTGCCAGCACACTCCCTCATCGCAATGAGACACGTTTAGTTTCACAATTATTTTCTAATATCTTGTGCTTATCAGCTCTGTCTCTTATGCAAACAGCAGCAAAACAAAGCACGGTCCAAAAGACAAAAGTTGACGGCCCGAAGAGCTGAAAGCAGCGGCTAATGCACGCGTCCCGGGAAAGGTGCAGGACAGCGCGGGTATCTCAGGAAAACATCGAAGGCCTGCAGGCAGCACAAGGCCAGACGCCCGGGCAGCAGCAGACAGGCAGCGGGTGGCTGACCACAGTCACGTTCAGCTTCTGCTTCAGCGCGGAGCCAAGAGCCTTGTGCTCTCCTCCTTTAGCTCGGCTTTAGTGTCTTTCTTCCGGTTAGAGTTCTTGCTTGTCCTCTCTTGCTGCTTCTCCTGCGGCACAGCACGCGGAGGCAAAGCAAGGGAAGCAGGGGCAAAGAAGTAGCAGGACCCCAGACCAGGATATTTTGGTGTCCTTCAGCCCCCAGCGACCAAGGTAAGTCCCAACTACTTTATCCCAGGGCTTCGACTGGAGCCAGCTGACTGCATTGTATAAATCTTGAAACTGTTTTATAAAGCCTTGTCAAGTATAAACTTAACATGTGCTTCATAGCTCCTAAAAGGGTAATCAGCTAAAATTAGTTCATTCTGAAATCTTTGGACCACTTTAAGACCAAACAATCCCCCAAATTCTCCCCTCCCCGAAAGGACCATAAACAGTCAATAATTTATATGAAGTTTAAATTTAAACTAAAGACATTTTAAATATATTACAACAAACAATATATATACGCAATGCTGTAAGGACAGAAAACTCAGTATCTCAGGTCAGGGGACTCCTACTTCGTTTGGTCTTGAAAGTACCCATAAATCTCAGATTTCTGCTCCTTTGGCTCCCAGCACATTTTCCTCATTTGTTAATGAGTGAAAACCTACTCCCAAGAGTCCTCAGTATAAAAATAATCTGTTTAGGATTCAGTCACTCCAGGGAAATGGGAAAAAGATAAGTACACACTTCCGAGAAGAGGAAAGCTTCTGTGAGAACATACAAAACTTATGTACAAAAAAGAAGCGTATATTTTGCTATACGTATACACCCCACATATATATACTGCACACACGCACACGCACGCACACGCACGCACCCCTGGGATTTAACCCATTTAAAAAGTATGAAAGCAGCAGCTATTGGTCAATCTGAGGATCTGGCGCGTCTGACTGATGTGTTGAATCCTTCAGCTGTAGTGAAGAGTATGCCTGAAAGCCTGGAATTCTACTGGAAATGCTTTTGTCCTGCAGAAGTTTTGTTCCGCACCGTTACGCTGTAGCTCAGATACCAGCAAATTTCATGTCTTTTGTTGGCAAACGTGGATGCTCCTCCTTTAGTTTAACTTACACGGTCGCTTCCTGTTTTGAAACCATGGTTACAGAAAGGACAGCAGCCATGGAAACCTTTTCCATTTATGTTCACAGATAAGTCCACTGACAACCAGTCAACTTGGCAAAAAAAAAGTATTAATCATAAGATGATTAAAAATCTGAAGAGTCTGTAGATGTGTGTCATACACTGTGGCAGCAATAAAGAGTCCTGAGATTTGTGGAGGGGGGAAAAAAGCAGACACAACCCTTGGGCCAAACAGGAAGCGTTAGGAAGGACTTGATCGGGGCATGGAGAGAATCCGCCCGTTTTTCTTGCCACCGTTCATGTGAGTGTAAGGTATGTGCTCTTCATAGTTCCCCTTGAGGGCCATGGAGGGTCCATTGTCCCGCCCCAGGACTTTGTCCCTCTGCGAGTACGAGGAGGGATCGAGGGGAATGCTCTCCATGTTCTCGAAGTCCATCTCGTACTCCTCTGTTTCCAGAGGTTTGTTCTCCTCACTGTAGAAGAACGAGACCTCGTGGAAGCTGGGGTGCAAGTCCTCCTTCAGCATCTCGATGATCTCAATGAAGGTGGGGCGCATTTTAGGGTTGTATTGCCAACACATCTGCATCAGGCTGTGCCTAGTTGAGGACAAACCAGTCAGGGACAGGAAAAAACAACCCCACATAGGCAGAGCTGGCATAGACAAAGACTGATATCCATGTCAGACCACCCACCACACATGCTACTCCTTTGACCCCCCCCCATGTCCCTACCCAGACTGAGCTGTTTGTTCTCCTTCCCGTCTTCATTTTTGCCTCTAGATCCTCACACTGCTTTTTCTCTGTCTAGATCAACATTCCTTCCAATTCCTTCAATTGTTCTTAACTCAGCTTCCGAAGAAACGGGGCTGCAGTTCACGTACTCTGTGTACGTGTGCATGCACATATAGCTGTCTCACAATTTTTTAATCCATTCAATTTTAATTTTAACTCAGCCTGAAAGGTAACAAGTTCCTAAAACTTCAAGGAATTTTGGGGGACAACCTCACCAGGTCCCTCACCAGGAAAGGAGGCTGCAAGAGACATGAAAGGGCGGTGGACATGATAAACAGCTCATGGCTCAGCACAGCATTCTCCTACCTCTCTCTCCTCATTAGCCATAAATTGGATTTCTGAAAATCACCAGTAAAAAGTTGCTGTAATTCTCAAGACTATTTACGTAGTACGGAGAGATGAATTAGAGAAAACCTCAGCATACAAGGGATTAACAAGCTGCTCTCCAGCCTTTGTAGCCACATGGATGCAGACTGTGGCCAGGCTTGGCCACGTGACATGAGCCAACTGCCATCCCCTAGCCTGTAGTGGAGGAAAAGCATTTTGTTTGGGGCTACTGATATCGTACTTTTCCTGTGCTTTGTATTTCATTCTCTTGAGTCTGTACTCACGATGTAGGTTCCAGGTTGGTTTCATTTCCCCTTCCAGTGAAATAGGCTGGTCTCTAGATTTAATTCTCGGTTCACTAAGGATACACTGGTTTAACTCCTGTGAGAAGTGGGTCACTAAATTCTGCTTTGTTCCTCCCCAGGAGAGAAGAGGTTCAGAAATGCCATATGTGGGGCCATCTGTGTTGCCCACACTTTATCTAAAGAGGGCAGCTTGGCCAATTAGCACCTCTTACTACTTACAGCCTCTCTGGGCAGTTGTCCGGCTGATCCAGGTATCCTCCATCCATTACAAACTTTAGCACCTGTTCGTTGGAGAGTCCCTGGTACGGTTGCTCTGCTAAACTGCTTATTTCCCAAAGGACAACACCAAATGACCTAAGAAAGAAACAAGACTCCTGGTGAGAAACATTCTGGAGACCTACAAGTGATAGTCTTATTGTGGAGAACACATATTTTAAAAGACTACTACTGTATTTTTAAGAAGAGGGTTTCAAAACAATGTTGTGTTATGTCTGTACTCTGAAGAAGTCAGCAACTCACAATTTAAACCACATGCATTAAAACGGTGAGCTCTCGATCTAGGATTCATCTGGGATTGCAGAGTAGAACTTACCACACATCTGAGTACGTAGTGAAAACACCATCCTTTAATGATTCAGGTGCCATCCACCGCACAGGCAGAAGTCCTTTGCCTCCCTTACGGTAATAATCAGTCTCGTAGATATCTCTGGTCATGCCAAAGTCTGAGAAAAGCAATTGGGATGTGTTAAATGTGTCTCCTTCCATGCTGCTTTTACTGTGCAACATCTCTAGATGAGTGTTTCCTTCCTTTGACGCCAGGCTGTTTTCGTTCACCCAGTAAGCCTCCTGTGCAACTTTCAGTGATTTGTCACCTTGCGATTAACATTCAAAACACTTTCCTTTTCCCTGCACTTTTTCTTTTGTGAAGTACTACAGAGCTGTGATAGAGACTCCAGAGTTACAATTTTTAGTGACAGCTTCTATTCTAAATATTATTTTTATTCATCCCCTTTAAGTAAAACAAGGGCTGTCTTTGCCCTTAAATCCCACTGCCTTGGCTTTAAATCCAAAGAGGTCTGAAAAAACACCAAGCTGTAGGGTTTCAGTTTATTTTTAAATTTTATATTTACTTCTAAATGGATTTGGGTTAAAAACTGGTTCTTGTGGAAAGACAAATGACTTTTAAAAGGCACCTGACCTTGTGACAGGATTAGCAACACTAGGTTTGTTGTGCCCAATACCTTCTTTGTCATAATACTCATGAATGCAAAGAACAGTGAGATAACCCTAGGCAGCTTAGGCTGAAAAGGCAATAAACTTTTTGGATAGAGGTTTGAGTATATAGATGATTAGAAAAGTTGCTCTGGCTTTTAAGGGAGATAATTTTCTTACTGAAGTCCATACAATTCTTTTACAAGGAAGAAAAAGAGGAAAGTTTGCTGCATTTCCAAAGGGAGCCAGTGGAAATCACCTGCGCTTGCCACATTGGTCTTGGGCTTCATGCATATAATAAATATTACCCACAGAATTATCTTCTGCCCATGTACTACATACCTCCAATTTTTACAGTGAAGTCCTCTGCAACCATGCAGTTACGAGCTGCAAGATCTCTGTGAACAAATTTTTTGGCATTCAGATAGGCCATACCATCAGCGATCTCTGCAGCCATCTGGATCATTTCTCTCAGAGTTGGTGGTGGACGACCAGGGTTATTCTACAATAAACAAACAAGTATTGAAAACCAAATCTAGTTAGTCTGTTACACGATACACTGCCTCTCTCCTGTCTGTACCTCAGCATCAGGTCTCAAAGAGCGAAGGTAGCTTTTCAAATCTCCATGTGCCATTAGCTCCATGACCACCAGAGTAGGTTGTCCTTTTGAGACCACCCCGAGGAGGCGAACCTGGAAAATAAATGAGACTTTCCCTCAGGGTTGTGTCCAAGCACACTAGGCAGAGTCCAGCTACGAAAACCAGGGGTTATAACAAAGCCAACACACCCTGAACAAGAGCTTGGAACAGCACCACAAAACCCTGTCAGGCTGAGAAGTTTTGAAAGAGCAAAAGTGAAATGACGCAAGCAAATTCATGCATTTTATAAAATATGACATGTAAAGATCCCAGCTCTTTTGATCAATTGCTTCTGCAGAAAGGCTGTTTTTGTGGGCTGAACGTCAAGCTTTGAAAGCATTAGAGAAATATTAGTTATGTGATGGGACTTTCATTTGCTAATCATCTGAGGCACCCAGCGATGCTTACCACATGATGGCAGCTGAACCCTTTCATCACAGAAGCTTCATTTAAGAACTCGATGCGCTCGCGGAGGCTGGCTGATTCGTTAACAGTTTTCACAGCTACTCGAGTCTCCGGCTCTCCCTTCACGATGTCCTTGGCGATTCCTTCATACACCATGCCAAAGGAGCCCTGTCCCAGCTCTCGGAGGAGAGTGATCTTGTCTCGCGGAACCTCCCATTCATCAGGGACATAGACTGTTGAACAGAGGGAGACGTTTCTGAATTGAGCAACCAACTTTCGAAAGACATTGCTGCAGTACCCTTGCCACAGGATGCTGTGGTATATAAAGATGACTAGAAAAACTCCATAAAGAAAAAGCCAGTCCCATACCGTTGCACTGTCTGAATGACTACACAAGAAATAAGGCACAGAGGAAAGCCCTCATTGCTCTCACCATCACTGGCGCTGAGATATTCAGGGTTAGAAGATGCGTAGAGTGGCCCAGTTGGTCCTTCGGTTTGTCTGAAAGGGATACACAAATTCTTTAGCACATTTGCAGAACTAAGGCAAAGAACTGAAGGCAGTTTGATTAACTCCCAAAGAGTGCAACAAATAGTAACAAACAGCAATTTCCAAAGGCACAAAAATATTTCCTAACCTAAATTAATTTTATAATCATTATCTGTTAGAAAATAAATATAGAATTACTTCCAACAAGTAAGAAAACCTTTTGATAAGTGTTGCTTTTTCTGGTGAAGATGATGTAAAGTTGCACTCACCTCTTTTTCACAAGCACGTAAGCAGCTCCAATAATTCCAGCAATTATTATGGCAAAAATAATCGGAACAATTATAACAGCAATATTAGGCTGAGCATTCACTAAGAGAGAAAGAAAGAATTGGAGGTATTACACAGATCTCAAAATCCAAATCTCTTCCTGCATAAGATCTCTCCCTTAAACAAATAGGAGCGAACATGAAGCTAAAGGCTGCTTCAGGTACAGAACGCAGGGCTGCTCAGAACAAGATCTCAAACTGCTGTTCAACAGCTAAATTAAGAAAGCTGACGCATTCCCAACTAATTCCAACTAATTCTTGAAAGTAGATGTACCGGTAAATGTTTCATGACCCTCTACAGTTCCCTGTGCACTCCCTGCTAAGCCCCACCAATCTTCCAACTGTAATCTGGGTTCCCATCAAAAGGGAGATGTTGAAAACAACAACAACGAAAAGAACTTACAATAATCAGCCACATAGAAATAGGTAGGTTCTGTCCATGAGCCATTTCCAGCCAGTGAGGTAGCTCGTATACGGACACTGTAGTTTCCAGGCTGCAGTCCGCGCAGTTTGCAGCCCTGCTCACTGGCAAAATGCTTACGGGAAACGCAGTAGTGTGCTTCCTGCGGGAGGAGGGAAGGGGAAGGCAGTGTTATGCTACCTCTGCAGCAACCTCAAGCTCTGGAACAGCATACTAGGATTTCTTCCTCACCTCCTTGACTGGCAAAGGTATACAAATAGGGTTTTCACATGCTCAGGTCTTTTCCAACATAGTGGTTTGTCCTGGATTTGCATTTTATAGTTTAGTAGTTCACATTACACAGGGCATATATCATTTTCTGTACTAGAACTCAGCCCTGAAATCTGACCTCGGCTGACGAGCCCTCCTCCCCACACGGCACTGGCATTCTGCGCAGGCACTAGGGCTGCTGACAAGCTCTCTTGCTGCTCAACGCTTTCTTAATTTCTCTAAGCAATTTAAATTTACATGTATATTTTCTGTCCTTCTGTGAAATAAAATTCCTAAAAAAGCCCATGCAGAAAGTTAGCAAATTAGATATTTGACAAACAGGCACTGTAGAGGGAGATTTTTATTTCTCAACATTACTACCACTGGTAGACCTCCAGAGGATAAAATTCACTAGCAAAGTTTTATATCACATTGGTTTATGCAAAAGGAAACCAGAATGGACAGAACACCATATGCACTAGGACTACTAAAAGCTAAACAAGGACTTCCAAGGATTATTGTCATGCAGCAATAAACAAATACAGAGCCATACTCAGGGCTATACCTAAACTGAGTAAATACATAGCCATGTCCTGTGATGGCACAGGAGGCATCACACCAATGCAAAACAAGAACCCAGAGAAAGGCAGAAAGGTCTCTACACGTCCAGCTTCCAGCTGCTGTCTCTCAGCAGCCTCCCCAGTACCACAGCTTATAACATGAGGGAGTGAAGCATGGAGCTACTTCTCCAAACGTGTTAAGGAAGAAGCAGAAATTCTCACCTCTGTCTCCCCAAGACGTCCGTAATTCACTTCATAAAGCACAATAAGACCATTTGGCTCCTTTGGTTCCAGCCACTTCAAGTGCACAGTATTTTTTTCAACCAGTTCGTGGGTAACCGGACCAATGATGTCATCAGCCTTAGCTAAAACCAAGGTCATGATTAACAATAGTTTTATTTCATGTCTTTTGCAAAATGCAAAACTGACAATACTTCATCCATCATCTTGTCCTACCAGGACATAAAGAGAGCACAGTCCGTGATGTTTCTGTAAAGCAGCTGGCTCTCATAGGAGAAGCAGCATTTTGAAAACAGCCATCAACCCACAGCAAAGCTCAGGAAGCTAATTACCTTCTGGCATGGTCCTGGCACTGACATAAGCTGCAACACTGCATCGAGATTCCTGAGCATCGTGGTTACAAGCGTGGAGTTCAATACGATACCCTGTGAAATGCCGCAGGCCTGAGATAACCAAAGACTCCTTAGACTTAACTTTTTCAAAAGGTTTCTGTTCCTCTGAATTCTCAGATGCAGCTGCGGAAGAGTTTGGAGAGGATGCAATGGTGGGTATCACCACGGTGGCATTTGCTACAGAGCCAAGGTCTCTTCGTTTTCTTGATGGCCTATTAAATAATACGTTACAATGTTATTTGTTATATCCAATACAAATGCATCCATCTGAAAAGAAACAGTTAAAATGGGAGAGCTCAGACTGCAACTGAAAACTCAAATTCAAGACTCATATTTGCAATGCAACAAAGAAATTCCAGACTTTTTTTTTCTTTTTTCCTCAAGCAATACCTCTCACACCCTGTAATGCACACAGCTTTTCAGAATTATGTATCCCTGAGACACCTTCCCTGCACAACTGTGTACAGGGAAAAAAAAAAATTCCAAGTCTAAGGAATTTGCTTGGGAATTCAAATTCTCCTAGACCTTCTCAGTGGAATACAGCTTTAGCAGGCTGCCTCACGGATGCCTTGTACACAGTGTTGCAATGCTTAGGAGTTCATCTCCTACGCGTTCTAGCTTTGAGCAAATGAGGTCATATCACAGCCCCCAACTCTGATGACCTTGGATGTTCCACATATTCTGAGTGTCATAAATTTGCATTTATAAAGCATAAGACCAATTTCACAGCTCACTGGAATATATCTAGTGCTCTGAACCCTAAATCTGAACTTATCTATTTAGATAGATAATTTTAACCTTTTCCTGAGACCAAAGTTAAGTTCTTTTCAGCAGACGCATTTAAAACACACAGATTCAGACTACATATTAGTTATGCTGTTTGTTAGCAAGTATTGCTTCTCAAATTATTGCACTTCAGTCTGAAAATCAATTTTTTGCTGTTGTAAAAATAGAATTGGCCCCGTGATCTTGTCAACTCCCCTGTTTGCAAGTGAGTGCTACTACCCAACTTTAATGTCAGATTTTGTCAGTAAATAAACAGAATTAGTTCAACGGAATTAAGAACCATTCAGAAATTTAATTTTCTTGGGAACAAAAGGAACAAGTATCAAAACAAAACTCCTGCCACACATTCACCACTAGGAATGCCAGGTTGGGAACTAACCAACGTGGTGAATCAGTAATACTATTTAGTTACACAAAAGGAATTAATGCCATTTGAAAACAGAGCGATGTATTTTAAGGGGATGATGATCTTTGTTTGTGTGTGCGTGTGTGTGCAGCTATTAAAGGGTACAAAGAGTGACCTGAACTGAACCCACACTTGAGGCATCTCCAGTCTCTAAAAATGTAACAAGCTGTTGAAGCAAATCTTTGCTGCTGAACTGAACTTTCCACTGCCACCCTCTGACTACCAGGCAAATGATTGGCTAAGTACAGCTACAGCGGGTGATTGCGCAGATCAGGTCTTTGTCTGCAACCCCCAGTTCCATTCCCTGATGTTATTTATACTCAAACAGTAAATGCAACCAGCTGGAAAGCTGATTTCAAGATTTTCTCAAACTAAACATTGGGTTGTACAAAACAACGTAAGCATATTCGTCCACCTGATGAAAAAATGTGATGCCAAATGGCAGGTTCAGCAGAGCACATTCCAGCTTTTCGTTTTCTCTTCCTCTAATTACTAATTAACTCCAGAGACATCATTTTGGAGTTGCTGTTATCTCAGCCTGTGCATTGTTCTGAACAGTGTCCCCTAACAATGGGGCAGAGTTCAGAGACCCAGGTCTGGCTCATGCCACCTCCCTCCCTTAGAAGCAATCTTTACGGTCAACCAGAATCTTGTTTGGACTTAAAAGCAAAGCTGCACCCTGTTTACAAAGTGTGGATTCAGCTGTTCCTCATGTTTAAGAGAATTTTGTTTTTCACAAGTAAAACAGTAATTTGGCCACTGATGCAACACAGAGTAAAATACAAGAATAACTTCTTTCTCTAGTAACAGAAAGCAAGAAAAACTTTTGAAGCTGTAAACACAGATCCTCCCATATTTATTATCATAGATTTGCAGCAATTTTCTTGCCAAATTCTTTATATTTTCAAACAATTGATGCCTTCCCTAGTTGTTCCAGTGCAACTTCCATTATGACTCATGGCCATTTCAGTAGCTCCAATGACCTTCCCTGCAAAACACTCAGATTTGGATTCCTTCTCCTGTCAGAGACCATCAGCATGTGTGAGGGCTCTTGGTTCAGGGAAGGATGGAAGCGAGAACTCATCACATGCAATATGAGGTGTGCTGGGGGATTTTAAAAATGCATTAGCTAGCTTAAACCAAGTTTTTTCCACACACCTGAGACTAGCACAGGCTGTCACTGCTGCTGCAAGAACTGCTGGCCTGTCTTCCCCCTTGTGCTGGCACAAGCATTTATGTATTTGTCTAAAGAATTAATTGGATTGGACTGGGAAACCCAGAAAAAGTTGTTTTTAATGTGAATCATGTCCCAGACCTGTAGCCCACTGATATTTGTAATGACACAAGGGTGTGTGTGACAGAGAAAGAGAGACAGAAGGACAGAGACAGAGAGAAGGGTGAGACTGCTTTTTCTGCAGTAGTGATGGTTGAGAGTATACATGAAAATATATCCTGAATAGCAGCCATTTACCTCCCCCTCTGCCTCTCAGGACTTTTATTACTTTTGAAATCTTTCCATGCTTTCCACAGTCACGGAGTGGTTAAGGTTGCAAGGCACCTCTGGAGATCATCAAATCCGCCCCCCTGCGCAAAGCAGGGGCAGCTAGAGCAGGTTGCTCAGGACCACATCCAGCTGGGTTTTGGGTACCTCCAAGGACAGAGACTCCACAACCTCCCTGGGCAACCTGCTCCAGTATTCAATCCCCCTTTTGCTCCAATCTGTGCAAAACTTGTTCCAATATAAGAGCAAATGACACAGGAAAGAAGAAACAAAGCATCAGCTTCTGATGGCCACTTTGTTCAGCTACAAAGGGAGGTTGCAAAGCACATGGTGTATAGATACCCACTAGCTCTGACTAGGAAAGTGGGTCTGGCAAGAAGCATTTAGACACTTCTAGTTTGCCTTGCCACTTCCAGAGCAAATTAACCCATAAGACTTGTGACAGTATCTCCTGGAGTATCTAGTTAACTGTGCACACGGTGAAGGAACAACTTGTGTGATTTCTGGCAGGGTTCTGAGAAAGTCAGGTGAGATCAGAACGGGACTAAAGCAGGGCATGGCAGATCTGCGACAGAGGCTTGTACTGACTGGATACTGCACAGGGATCAAACAGGGAACAGGACGGAAAGGGAAAACAAGGAGACAAATGCAGGGGGAATGACTTTTCAACTGCTCTGTCTTCTGTACCCGATCTTCTATTCTCTGCTGGCCTCATCTCTGAGGTTCCTCCTCATGACCAGCAGAAGGCTTCTTATCTCAAGGGGAGTCCACACAGCACCTTGAGAGGGGCTGAAACTATCAGGAGCATCATAAAGAAGAACCCAAAGTAAAACACACTTCATGCTCAGCTGCCAGGCTTTAGACAGGCTGCCCCATGAGCAGGCGATAGGCACAATATTCACAGGAAAACTAATTCTAATTTATGTTGCCACAGCCTGAAACCTGTCAGAAAAGACAGGATGCGTGTCAGCAGGACAATATCTTTGCTGCTCACTTATAACAAAAAGGGGTTTGTGCTAAAAAGATTAATTAGCCTAGGGGAAGTAGAGATTTCTTCCTTAGCAGGCTGACAAGGTGGCACATCCTGGTGGATTGGTTTCTTCCTAAAATACATACCCCAGAAACTGGCCTGAGAAGCATCCTGGGCTGGCTGCACAATAAAAATAAAATAAAATAAGAAAAGAAAAGGAAAGAAAGGAAAAAAAAAAGTAATCAGATTGTCAGTATTGTCTGCCTACATCAAGAGGAGTTTGGCTTTTGTACATGGCTTGTTTCTCCTCTGCTTTTAAAGATGGTGTGTCCTGACATCATTTTGCACACTGAAACTTGTCCTTCTGATCAGCACTGAAATTAAAGAAATACCAAAAGGAGTAACTCTGCACAAACTTCCATGTGACAACTGCATGCATCAAATCAGACTCGCAAAGAAGAGACACTGTCTAGTAATTCACTCAGCAATAAAAAACACTCAGTGAAGAAGGGTAGCTTTTGTCAAGCAGCTGCAAATAAATGTTTAATAGCTAAGGGCAGGAAGCAGAGAACAAATTTAGAGCACAAAATACATGACAGTGAGGAGGGTAAATCATTACAGACTAACCTGATTCCCAGTACTTCCTCTGTAAGTTACATATGAAGTGTGAAGACATTCAACACCACTTAATGTGACACTGTGTGTGCCATTCAAAACAGGACATTCACCACCCACAGCAGTTGCATTCCTCATGGTATTGGAGGTATTTCCCAGACTAAGTGCAAGGAAGACCGCAAATACCGCGCTAAAGGACAAGGCTGTAGCATGGTAAACTTCCCTTTTTCTTTTCCTTTCTTTTCAACTGGATAAAAAGCTATATCATGACATTTTAACACAGAAAAAAAAGGCTATTTTCGGCCTCACATAAGTTTAAGTGAGCTACAGGGTTTTAGCTATTTGTTGAGGATTCTCGTTTTATTCTCAAGCTGAGGAGAATTCAGAGGCAGGAAATAGAGAAGAATCTTCCAAACCTGTAATAACATCAGTTGTAGGCGCTCAGCTCTCGCCAGTCTCTGGCGCATATTCAAGCTGGACCAGATAGTCGCATGGAAGCCCAGACAGATTGGCAATATGGCCATGTCCAGCCCAGCACTTGTGTTTAGTAATCAATTCCACTTCCCCACCCGAGACCATGTGGGCAATAACTTTTGCTATTCATACCTGGGGACGAAAACCTCGTTGTGAAGATAGTTCTCAAATGTCTTGCGGAAAGCAGACTCTTCCAGCTCCTTTTGTATTTGAGAGTCTGTTTTAGGACAGGAACAACATTCTCCGCTGACATCCTCATTTTCACTTTGATTATACTTCTGAGGGTCTTCAGATTCAAAAGGAGGAGACCATGTCCTTGAGGGCAGTTTTAATCCTGTGGACAAAACAATTTTACTATCACTCATGCTTGACATGCCAGAAGCAGATGTTTGATTCTAGCAAGATCCAAAACAAGATCACAAGCTCCATAGCACATTTGGGCCTCCCACGCTTTCATATCCAGGTTTGAGCCGCTTTCCCTCTCTTACAACAGGGCTTTGATTCAAAACTATGCTAACTCTGACATGGAGCTCAACGGCTACTCTCGCCAGGGTTCTAACCCTGTTCACCTGAGTTTGGGTAATACAGAACAAGAGAGATTCTGGGAATCCTCAGTGAAACTCTGAATCCTGAAAGCATTCCAAACCCTAAGGCACAAAATTTAACTTGGCCACTGATCTGCAGAAACACTGGTTACTCAGTTTAAAAAGAACAAGTGCAGAAGGGAGATCCCCAAATAAAAAAAAAAATATTTGATTACTTTATGAAAAAATGGTTTTGGAGATCTTTTGCATGCTACTTGGCAATAGTGACTAATATACAATGTAACTGAACAGTGGGACAACGCAGCTGCATCTCAGCCTGTTTCTTGAACAACAGTCTTCAGAACAGCAAAATCAGGCATCCAGAGCACCTCCAGGGTGTGTGAAAAATCTCCATACAATGCTGAGATAGCTCCACCATCTGGAAGGCTTGGAAGAAGGGCACAGAGCAAGAACTGGAACTCACCCTTTAAGCAGTAATCAAGTTCATAAAGCTCACTATCTTCTGCCTGCTGCTGCCAGAACACCAGGTAGTGTGTGATGTTTCCATTGGGCTCTGAGGGTGGCTTCCACTTCAGAATGATTTGGGATGAGGAGTTGGAAACAGATATCGGATCTAACGGGACTGACGGAACTGCATGGGTGGAAAAGAGACAGAAGTCACTTCCACTGCTCTGTGAGAGCTCAACAAGCACAGGCAAGTTTCCATTTCCACGGAACAAACAGCACTCTCCATAGTAGGTCCACTGACACCCACAGTCCTGCCGCAGGACACACCAGTGCATACAAGCTCCTACACACAGCCACACAAGCCTGATGGAACAAGTGCACATGGGCACCCTCTTCCCATTCAGGGAAGCACACATTCTTCCACTTCTTTTGGAATACCTTCCCACAAATGCAGAGTAGCAACATCAGTGGGAAGTTTTACAGATACGGGACTATCGCAACTACCAGCCAGAATACAGAAGGTCTGTTTTCCTTTAATATTTGCAGTGCAACATTAATTTAATGATACTGACCGGTAGCATTGGTCTGGACGTAGATGATTTCACTCTTCGCACCGTATGTCCTTCGTTCATCTGAGAAGGTGACCAGAGTTTTAACAAACACAGCATACTGTGTCCATGGCTTTAAGCCCCTCAGAAGCCAACCTGGCTGGGCCTGGGCTTTGGGCTCATTTGACCGTGGGGGTGGGTCAACATCCACAACTGTCCAGCTATTTGACCCACAGGCATCTTGTCCATCAAACTCTGTCACATTTTGGTATGGACTTAAAAGAAGAAAAAAAAAAAAGCCTCAAATTAACAGAATCCTAATTTCAAGCTTTTGGAAATATCATTTCTGAAGACATTCATGAAAGTTATAATCCCTTACACCCCTTGGAGAAAGTCTGATTATCTTATTCTACGTATTTTGAAAATAAAGCACAGGGACCTTTGCAACCCAGCCTCCTAACAGCACCACAGATCAGGTACTGCTCCACAGACAATCCATACTACTAAATCTCAGCTAATTATTTTCAGCCTTATCAAAACCAGTGTGGTAACCTTGATTTTTAAGACTGTTTCCCACCTAAAAGTAAATAAATGCCTCATCATTCTATGGAGATAGTGGGAGATGGTTAGAGTATGCAAGTCTAGAACAGTTAGAACAACTGATGTTTGGGTTGCTCTTAAATGAGGAATTTTGACTATATACAACTACGTTAAGTCAGGGAACTTAATGATCGTTTATACAAAAGGGTAACATCGGAAACTTAAGTGTAGTGTCCCTGACGGTCTGGCTCCTAACTAGCTATGACCACAGCAGTCTTAATGTCTACTCTTCAGGGCCAACTGTTGTTTGTGGAAGCCCAGCACCGTTAATCGTTTCGTAGCCCAACCATGGGTCACTGAAGCTACCTTCTCCTTAAGCTGCCACTTACGCTTCTTTGTAAAAAAGCATAAATCCCAGGAGATCACGGAAATCAGGAGGCCAGTATGGCTCCCACTTCAAAAGGATCTTGTCATGAGACGTTCTAATAGAAGAAAATTTCAGCAATTCATTTTCACCTATAACAAAAGAGAAATGATGATAATTTTGTTAATGCTAAAACAAAGTTTTCTAGTTTTCATTATTTTAGAAGTTTCTGTTCTCCACAGATAAAGATGAGAACCTTGGCATTGAGAACTACTCATTAAAAGCTTATCTTACTTCAACGTTATTCCTGCCTTAAGCCGGGGGTTGGAAGAGATGACCTCCTGAGGTTCCTGCCAGCTTAAATTTTTCTATGATTTTATGAAAGTAATCCCGTAAAGAGTTTAACTAAATTTTAGTAAGTGGGAAATCTAAAGAAAATACATTTTTAAATTCATGACAATATATACAGCTGAACCTAGTAATATGGTTTGCACAGTTTTTGTAGGCACTGACTTCAAAATGAGCGAATTCTCAGCCTTGCCCGGGAGTAGCACGGTCCCTTCACAAACAGGAGCGAAGGACAACAAACAGTTGCAGGAGGGTGGAGTTTTGATTCTCAAGGGAAGCATTACAATATGGTATGTCCAAACAGCCCAAGAAGGACAAACTGTGTAGCTCTGATGGGATTTGCCATTCCTGCAGTAGCTGCACAAGGGAGGAAGAACATTCATTTCACTGGCCCCACATCCAGAACAAACAAGGTGTTGTGTGTTTTTTTTCTTCGTAAACAGGATGTTGCCAATGTGAAAACTAGAGTTGAAACATAAAATCGGACAAAAAGCCAAACACACCAGCAACATGTGGTTTGAGGTAGAGGGTAGCACGGAGAACAGCACAGCAGAGTGGGGTTAAAGCTGGCAAAAAGAAATCCAACCGTCTCCTCCAGCTGCCTTTAACACAAAGCAATCAGCCAGCCTGGGAGCTGCACACAGCCACAGGAGAGAGCTGGATTTGAACCCCAAATCCAGTCTCATGCCCGAATGTGGGAAGATCCTGTCAGTGTCTCAAGGGAAAAGATGACCTTTACAGACAGCTAACTCCTTGTACTGCGTTCATTCTGCCCAAACTGGAGCTGTGATATCCCGGAGGGTGTGGCTCTATGTATGTTTTTTCACTGGTACTGCCAGTTTTTAGATAGGTAGTCATTACATTCCCTACTCCCTACTGTGCTGGCAAGGCTGTATGTGTTGATATGTGGCAAACCATATCAGGAAACTGATTCAGCTGAAAGATCTTCAGTTTTTAAGTCTTTTCACAAATAGCTACATAACATAACAAAAAGGGCAGAATTAGGGAAGGGGATGTTTAAGCAGCACTGTCACCAAATGCAGAGAAATAGCGCAGTCACAGGATGATCTAGGCAGTATTGCAAGCTAGGAAAAGAGCAAGGAACTGAAATTGTAGTTTAACAAACACTCAGGATTTTGGTGGCAATACCTGCTTAAGAGCCTTATCTGCCATTCTGCGCGAGTTAAAACTTTGTGGGGCTACACAATAAATCAGAGCAGAGACATGACACAAGCTAAGAACAACAAGCAGAAATGGCTTGCTATTTTTTACCCCAGATTACTTCTTCAGTCTGGTTCACCATGCAGCCCTTTAAGTTTTCCTGGCACAAACAGGGAACGGGGATTGTGTGTGGCACAGAATGGGAACAAACAGCAGGGTTGGGAGTGCAGAAGGGATATAATTATGGCAATATTGCTGCCAAAATATGTGTCTGCAAAACTACACTTTCAGTGGCATGACTTTAGTTAAAGCATAAAGCAACACAGCATGTTTGCTCCTTAGCCATGCTTATACAGGCATTGTGTTATTGTTGTTGTCAAAGGAAGCTGCTAGCTTAAAAACCTTTAAAAAGCTTAACAAAAATTGTTGGAAAAATTTCTCTGACAGTTGCCACAGCAACTCCCTCAGATGGCTCCAGAGATGGGTGAAAATCTTGTTCCTCCTCTGTGTTTATTGTGTGTGCATACTGCTGCCTCATGCCATGGGAAAAGAAGATTGTGACTACTAATCAGGTACTCTGCAGTAACACCAAGTCCCAGTCTGGACTGAGGTTATGTGCTAAACTCTTCAAAAAGACAACAATACACTCAACCCTGAAAAGTCTCACAGCTGAGCACACAAAGAGAAAACTTCTGAAGACCAAAGTTGGCAAGGTAGGCTCCTGGCCAGATGCAGCACCCAGAAGTACTTTTACTCATGTCATATCGACAATGCCACTATCGTGTACAAGCAAGTGGCAAGTCACGTGCCTGGTGCTTTACCAAAAGGCCAAGGACAGTCGCTGGCCAAAAAAAAAAAAAAAATCATAGACCAGGCTGGGAGATATTAAGAGCATGAGGTTAGCAAAGACAGAGGGAAAGGAAAATGATGCAAGTCTCACTGCATTCTGAAACTTTCTTACATGAGGCTTGATCTCCGTTTGTCTTCAGGGCTATGTCGTTCCTTTCCTGACGCCCCTTAGTCCCAGAGATCTCCTCCATCTTGTGGATTTCTGACAAACACAGTTTGGGATTATAGTGGAAGAAGAGTTTGCCTCGTGCAATAGTGAGGTTGTGTTTACTCCAGTCCCAGAGCTGACGAAGATTCTGGTTGTCCAAGGCATAAAATGAGTAATTCCTGAAAGCAAAGAATGAAAGTGTGGGTTGGGAGAGGATCCACTAAAAAGTGCCTGCCATTATGCACTAATTCAGACACCAAAGAAAAATGAATGCAAACTATCTTCCCTGGTAGGCCACAAGCCATGGCGTAGGGATGTTTAAAAATAACTTAAGGATTGTTTATCAATACAAATCACCCTGATAGCACTGGCATTCCTTACACTTCAAAGTATTAAAATATCTTTTGAAAGAACTCACCCAGCTTCTAACGTTTCTCCTCTAATCAGATGTAGTTTACGAAAAAAAGAAAGAGAAACCAAAGCATAAGACCGGCGAATTTTTAGGTAACCTGAGATTTCTTCTATCAAGCCAAGATTCGCTTCTAGCTCAGCTGCTATGTTATCTGTGGAGAGGAAAACATCGGTTTTAGTTTTCTGATATCAGAGAGAAACACTGATATCAGAGCCCAAACAGACTACATGGAACTGCTCTACATAAATCCAAAAGACCTTACAAAAATCAGTTAGCAAAAAACCAAAAACCCTAACAACCACGAGAAGAGCCTTTACTTGGCAGTAATTTTTCTGAATCACTCTCAGATTCAGAGTGGTCAAAGCAAAGAAGAAATATCCCAGCTCCTGGATGGTGTCATATTCACTGATCTGACATCCAGTGCTCCCTACCCCTTTACCCATGCAGAACTTACTTCCTCCACGGATATTTATAACTAAGCTTCCATTAACAACTGTGCAGCCACGGAGCTCCTGTGCTGATGTGACTGAATCAATAGTCTTCTCCTTCCCATAGTCGCAAACCTTCGGACAAGGCCCTGCGCAGGGAGTACAGTGCAAACTGAAAAACAAGAGAGTCAAGAATGCAGGTAAGATACTTTTGCAGAACATAATCTGGGGCGTCTCCATCAGTTCTCAAAAGCAGAGTAATCAACTCAAAGCAAAAGCATCCTGACAATATACCACGGGATTTACTTGCAGTGTGCAGCACATGGCTCTAAGGAACTCCAAATAACTGCTGGTTATTCTTAAAACTGACATTTCCACATTTCAAATTGTAATCGCTCTGTCCCTTCCTACATAACAGAAACCAGAATGAAGCAATTCTGACTATTTTGAGTAGCCCAGTCACCATGATGCTGTACAGTGCTATGCATACCCAGGGCTTCAAGATCAAGAAACCCATGCCCATTCTCCATTCCAAGAGCATTAACCAAAAATGTAATTGATGAGCGGAGCACTGGCTGCTCATCTGGGAATCCACTGATTAAGGACTGTACATAAAGTTGCATTGAAAAAGGCAACCAAGCATGTGCTTTGTGCTCTGGGGAAATGCTTCTTAAATGGCAGCAAGATGATTGCTTGCCCTGGTCATAACACCACAAGAATGTGTTTCCAACTAGTTCAGAGAAATAAATGCTCTAGGAAAAGTGAGTGTTGTGAGGTCCCACTGACAGCAGCCTGGAACAAGCATAGGAGAGAGGAGATGGCTGCTGTTACACAAGCAGCATGCCTACTTTGGGGGCTGCTGGTTCATTCTTTTGAAAAGCAAAACAGGAAATAGAATAAAAAGTCCTGTTAGAGTAAATTCCCTGAAATTGTTATGTCAGGAGCAAACACATGCAAGCACAAAGCTACCAATATTCATAGGAAATCTGACTCATCACAATATATAACATTATTGTGGGACAAACAACAAAGTTTTCAGTGATAAACAGCTCAGCAACATAAATTATTTAACTTCGTTGTTGAAAAACCCTGGGAATAGTCAGAATAGCTGTTCCCTGCTTTGACTCATGCTACAGTTGTTTGTTACATTGTCCATTTATGTCTGGCACAGCTTGAACCTGCTCAATGAAAGTAATTACAGGGATGAGGGACAGATATTCTAAGAACGATCCAGTCAAAATACGGTATGCTCTCTTGATTAGACACAAATTCTCCCTATTCTGCTTAACAACAAGGTTTTCTAGCCTGAGGTCTGCTTTGGAGGGGAAGGTAAGCAGTGCTACTGAGGCCTCTCCATCCACCATCTCCCTCATCTCCCTCAATTACAGGAAGACCTTCCCAACTAGAGGACACTCCTCTTCCTTGTCCTCTCTTTCAACCTCCCTCTCCCACTTTTTCCACACTTGAGAGTAAGTGAAGCCAAGTGAAGCAGAAGAATAAACTACTGGCACAGCGTATGTAAATCTGTCTGCTTTTAATTACCTGAATTAGCAAGGTATGCGTTTGCAAATCATAGACTAGATACTCAGACACTTATCGCAGACGCTCAAACACCAGGAACTTTTCTTGGTCTTGACACAGAATACAAACCCTCTATCTGAGCAAGAGAAAAGTGCAGTACACGAAACACCAGAACACCATCCAAACTACAGCACGGTTTCTTTACTTGCAGACACCTGCACTTACTTGCTGGAATTCATGATGTACCCTGATGGGCATTCATGAACACACTCGTTATTGTGGATAACGTGACACCCCGACTCCCTGGCATTTTTGCATTTGTTGTGCAGTTCCTGGCAGAAGCTGAAAGTCACGCAGCGCCATCCCTCAAAGTGATAGTAACCGGGCGGGCAGGCATCCACGCAAGTGCCATCAAGGTAGAAGTTGCGGCAAGCCACGCATTTTTCTGGGTTGTTCGGCTCCGTGCAGTCTCCCAGACATTCGCTGTGACAGCACTGGCCATCAGAGGTGCAGCCTTGGGACTTGCAGGCAGCTGGACAAACTGTGAAGAGAAAAGATAAAAAACAACTCAGCATCACGGGACAGCCCAGCGATGTATGACCATGAAAGCCTTACCAGCAACCACGCTTTGTCCTGCTCGGCTTGGCAACTTTCTGTTCAAAGAGGCATGCGTGAAGTACAGAAGTCTGCCTCATCTCCACTTTTCAATTGCAAATTCCAAATTTTAATAACATTTTTGAAGTGTGTTGCCATTCATAATTCATTAATGCTTGTCTTCAAAAATAGAAAATCGAGTTTTCCTCTTCTCTCTGCCCAGCACTACGAGGCTCCCAGGAGTGCTTTGGTGACGCCAACACTACTCCTGAAGCCCAGAAGTGATGAGACTCGCGCAGTGAGAGCTTTCCAGTCTGGGATAGGCAGTTTCAGCCAGAAGATTCTCATTTCTTAGTTTAAGCAACTAGATTTCCCACACTAATGTTGCAAATAATGCATGCCCAACAATAATTTACATAACCCTCCAGCTTCCTATCTGTATGCCAGCCCGTCACTGGTTCCCCTGGAGGAAGCCTGCTGCCCTGGCAGCCAGCACAAGCTCTTCGGCGATTCTCCCAGCCAGCCCAAGAAGAAGGGCACCCACAAGTGCTTGAGGTTTTTCCGGCTTACTTTTTAATTATCCATTACTTAGTGCCTCACAATACTTTTAATGAGCGGTTTGGGGCTTTGAAATAGGAACCAAGCGGGAGCACAGCTCCGAGCAAACACCGTGACTAACGCTGAACAAGGAGCTGGAGGGGACGTGGAGCAAGCCGAGGAAAGCTCCGAAGGGAAGCGCAGTCCTGCCACTTCACCGACCGCTCAGCACCTTCACCCTCAGTCTCACTGTTCACGCGATGCTGAACCAACTGCACCCGAGTGCTTAATCCAGAACACACCACAGAGCTTCAGTCCAGAAAAGAGAGGATAAAACTGACATCACCGCAACAAGAACAAGCACAGAAGCCAAGTACAGCTTTGATGCAGCCATTTAAACAGCAGGAGACAGAATCTGAGAGCAAGGGAAGGGGGATGTGGGCCTGGAGTTAGCTGCATGGCAGCATACAGCCCCTGGGCTACAGCTGTGAACTGCTGAACAGCAGATCAAGACATCACCTTCTTCTCACCGAGCAGGAGAGTTCTGTCCGAGGGCACACCTGAACTGCATCCGATGTTCTGCCTGAGTGCGCTCGGCGAAGGAAGCACGGCCAAGTTCTTGTCATCTGCACTGGCCAGACCAAGTAACATCACCCTGAATTAACACCAGCCGCCCCAAAATTTCCCGAGTTTTCTGTCCACAGAGAGGCAACAATATAAGATGCCACCAAAATTAGGATTTTTATATATATATATTTTCTGTTGGAAGTGGCTGCAACTGCACTTCAGTACAGCAACACTGTCCAACTCTGGGCGATGACAGCTTGCTGCTTGCCCCACAGATTCCACGAGGGACAGTTTCAAAAATGAATGGGTCAAGGCAAAAACCCAAGCCCTATGGACGGTGACAGCAAAAGGAAGGATATGACCTGCACTGTGCACACACTGTATGCTCAGGGCAGAAGCGGGCATGCTTACTCTCCTAAGCACACAGCCAAACTCCGCTGCCTGATGTCTCCAGTCCAGGGTACTGGCAGCATCAAAACATGCCTGTCTGCTGCACTAGCGATGGACAAGCACAAGATTTTCATATGATCTTAGGCAATGTTAGATGAAATGTATAGTACAAAAAAAAAAAAAGTTTCCTCAAACTTTCCCAAAAAGACAATCTGCAAAAATAACGCAGATGAAGTAAAAAAGCTGCCCCTCTCCCTTATAAAAACAAAACCCCCAAACCAAACCACAACAGCTGGCCTAAGGAACTCATTTTTCTTGATATTCAGTGTTGGAGCAGGAGGGGCTTTACTTGGGGAGCTTCCAGACGCACTGATGTACAGAGGCTAAAATGTTATTTTTAACTTCTGGCTAACGCGTGTGAGCAGCCCAACAGCAGAATGTGGTTTAGTTTTATTCAACTAAATGAGCAGCATGTCAGATCCATGGTACAGCATGCTACCGATGTTTTTAAGATCAAATCACCAGCTGTGGTTAGGAAGAAACCCCCCCCTCCCTCTGCTGTGCTCAGCCCCACGCTAAAGGATCGCAGAATTAAGTGTGTTAAAGCAGTTAATGCCGTTCTTGGAATAAGCAGCAGTCGCTGCGGTAGGCAGGATAGCAAAGATGAGCAACCTCTGGTTTGTTCCAGCCTGACAAATCCTTTGAAAAATATGAAATGGCTGAAGTTGAAACTCTCCCGTAAGGTCAATTTGACCTCGTAAGTATCCGACTGCTTCCACGTCAGTCACTCACTGCAGGTATTTTCTCTGCAGGTCCCCCAGGATTCAGCCACTAATATGAAACACAGGCAAGCATTTCAAATTCATTTGCTTTTACGCTGACAAAGTTTTTGCCCTTTTCTAGCAATCGGTCTCATTTTGTGAACCCGTCACTTAGAAATGGCAACTGATAGAAATGCAACAGGCAAAGGGAAGCAACTTGCAGATAATACCTTGTATTAGACTAAATATAAAATGAGATGCTTGTTTGAAAACCATGGTTATACATTCTTCACCAGGCCACAGATGGAGCACAGTCTAGCAACAGATGTCATGGCTGCAGTTTATTAGAAATATTGGCAACAGAAGAACGCAAACAGAAAATTCCAGAATTTAGTCCAAAACACTATCAAACTTACTCATTCCAGTCTAAAACGCCAAAGTTTATGCAGCAAAAAAGAAGCCTGAGCTATTTCTCACACACCTCCCCAGCATTCACCTTTCCTCCCAAGGGAGCACCAAAGCACCGAGGTCTCGCACAGAATCCTGCGCCTGCCAGCACCAGAGCGGGGCCAGCAGGCAGCTGGGCAGACAGCTGCTCAGGTGGACGCGTGCAGGAAGGATTTGTGCAAGCTGGAGGGCGAGCGCAAATCACGGCATCCATCGTCGGCACTCATTGCGGTACGGCAGGCAAAAGGCTGTCTGCTGGGAATGCTGAAGGCTTAGGAACTACGGAGGTTAAAATATGCAAAAGACAACATTTGGTTCTTAAGGAGTCAGTGGAGCAGCCAGGTAGTTTGGAAAAGTTGGCCCTCATGCAGAACAGCTGGTGACACATGGCACCCACTTTACATTATGCCACGCAATAGTTTTTTGTTTGTAATGGAAACTAATCTTCAAAGTCCTGTGCTTATTTACACGTTTCAAACCCAGCTGCATAGATTCACAGTGCAGAAACTGTTCAGTTCTCAACTCTAAAGGTTTCTGGAAGATACAATTGAACTATTTTTAAATTGTTCTTAATGTTTCTCTTTTTCCTGCTCTAAGAGCTTTTGATGTCTAAAAGACAACTTGAAGAAAGCAAAGCAGCCAAGGCAACACTTTTTTTCCCCTCCATTAAGCACTCAAGACCATAAATTGTCAATCACTGTTTTGTGCAAATCCTTGTTACAGAAGATCCTGAATAGATGTCATTCTGACTTTATCAAAGTACGCATGCTAGAAAGTACTTCATTTTTAGAGCACCTGAAAATCAAGCAGAAACCTCTCCAGCATACCTTCACTACCACTTCTTACAAATATTACTACAGCATCCAGGTTATGCGACTCCCAATGGCTCAGGCAGGTTCTTTTGTGTTTTTGTTTTGTTTCTTGCTGCCAGGCTCCCCTTTCAGTGCAGGACAACATCAAATAGGTGGGTGCTGACCAGGGCCATCTCATTACCCTTCTGCCATCGAGGTTTGGAGGCTCCAGCAGTTGACATCGGCCCATGAGCAGTCACCTCAAAAGAGGTTCTGGAGAATGCGAGCCTCCCTCCCTTGATAAGGACGGGAGTCACCTCTCTTCGTTCCTCCCAGAAGAGGAAAAAAGTCAAAAGGAAACCTCATAAACCCTACAGGGACAGCGGAACAGCTGCTTCTGGGGTAGGGGCAGGAGCCACCATACTGTTGTAAAAGCTACGTGTTTCTGCATTGGCACGGAGCAAAGCTGTTCAGCACAGCTACATAAACCTCTTCATCAGATCTTTAAGAACGGGAGGTTTAAAATCCCTACCCAAAGACGATAAACTGTACAACGCATAACGAATCTGCCCTGGATGGGGGAGAAACGGAGCTGACACAGAGGTTCAAACCTGTTGGTCCAGGGGTGAATAAATATTTAACTAGCTAGCTAGGGTGGCTCCAGAGACTTAGGAAACAATGCATTTTACAAACCTTTCTGATTATAGATTCAAACTGACATTTCTTCGTGCAGCTGAGGCCCAGCTGAGGGGGACAAAAGGCAGCAGAGTCAGCGCAAAGGAATTCCTACCTCCATGGGTCCCTCCTGCCGTTTCACCACTTCCCCGGGCTTCAGGTGGAAACAAAACACACGGAAACTGCAAACACCTTCCCCAGCCAACACCAGTAACCAGAAGATCCACATTTAACAGGAAAGTCAATTAAGCACTAAGCTGTCCAACTAATAAGCACAATTTGAATATCAAAGTGTGATTAAAAACATTTGTGTCAGGTCTTGTTTTTGCTTCCTGCTAACAAAACAATAGCAAGTGAATGGTCAGGAAAATAAAATAAAAATGACGCTGGGTAAGTTTTGCTTTCCCTTTGGGACCCCTCTGCCACCAGGTGGATTTACATTGCTGGGTGAGTATTCAAACAGGGTGGTTCGGGTGTAACAAGAGGTACGCGTTACGAATAAGTCCTAAGCCACACGTACAAACACCAAGATGCTGCATTATGCACTGTACAATGTTCCCGGATGGTTTTGGGGCCGACTTGTCCCAAATCGACACGATCCTGCAGCACAGCCAGCCCCACGCACACGGGCAGGGGCCCACGCGAGCCGCCCCCCTTGGCCGGCAGCAGCAGGACACAACCCCCCCCTCCTCACCCCACCAGGCCCCTTCTGCCGCCCCAGCTCCTTCCAGCGCCACCGAGCAGCTCCCGATCCGCACGAATCCAGGTCAGGAAACCAGCGCGGCAGCAGCACCGCCCGCGGCCGCAGCCAATGCGTTCGCTGCCCGGGCAGGAGGCATCCAGGCTCCGGCCAGGCTCCCAGCCGCCCGCTGCCCCGCCGCTCGCCCTGCGCTGCCGCGGCGTCGGTAACCCCAAGGCGGGAGGAAGGCGGCACGAAGCCGGCACTGACGCCGCTTAAAATGGCTTGGTTTGGCCGCAAGATGCATAACGGGATGCCAGCGCTTAGGTTGGTGTAATGTTATACGCACGCGTGTGTAACGCGAAGTATCAGAGCTCTTCGCCGCCCTGTTTTCTCTTACTGTAAGCAGCTGTAGTAGCCGTCATAAATTTATCCACATGATCCCCCCCCGCCACCCCCCCACGCACTTACACGCTGGAGCCGCGGTGGGAGCCGTAATTTCATTTCCAGCGGTCGAGTCACGACAGTGAGCCCCGCAGACTCGGTGCTTGCGGTTCGAAGCATAAACAAAACCAAAAAGAAAAGGAAAGGAAACACGAGGCCGATCGCCCATGGCACGCTCCGAGTGTTGCAAGCACGGGATGTGAATTTAGCACTGTGGAGTTTGTGCTTTTTTCCTGAATTTCTACAAGTGCCAAGCAGCGTTGCTTCCACTGAAACCCTTATGAATCTTGCCTCTTTATAAAATTATCTATTAAGTCATGTTATACATCATAGAATTTTTTTTTTTTTTTAACTTGATCACTTCAAGATTAACTCATTTCACCTGCCAAGACGACTTCAAATTCAGCAAGTCATTAAGTTTTGCTTGTTATTGTTCTATCTGGATAAGTTTTTCTGTTGTTGTTCTGGATAAGTTTTATCCATAAATTTTTTTTTTTTTTAAACTCATGATTGTGTATTTTTTGTGAGCATTTAATCAGAACATGCCAAGGTGACACCTAACCTGAGTGCATTCACATACCATAAGAATGGGAGAAGCTATTAAAAAAAACAAAACTGCGTCCAGCGGAGACCAGGTATAAATCTACAACTGCACAGCAGAGTGGGTTCATAGCGGGCTGCTGCAAGAAGAGGAGCGTGCTACCAACCCCTCTGCACCGTGGCTTGTATCCTTCAATTATTTCTGCATGTCACTGAGACCAGCGAGGCGAAACCTAAGCCCTGAGCCTGGCAGCAATGGGAACGTGCCTGGGACAAGCGCGGCCGCAGCGGTCTGCCAGCCCATAACGAGCACAGGGGCTTTTGCTCACTTTGTTGACCAAAACCAGCAGCTCTCCCAGACTCCCCAGAACCTACAAAAAAAGTGGTAAAGACCAGAAGAGAACAGAAAATACGAGGTGAATGTCCTTCTGCAAAAAGGCTGCCAGCAATGCCAGCCGCTGGCTGTAGTTATCAAGTGAAACTGAGGAAACATCACGATACGCTCGAGCACACTGTGTCAGCTCCTCGCAGCGCTCAGCCGCTCCAACATTTATCCCTCCCTGTTCGCCAGCGCCACAGGAACAACTCGCCTGAAATGCATCAGCTCAAGTGCTTTTATTCACACGCAGGACCTCAGTACTTCGCACCAACCTGGGAATGAGCGAGTGCCAAATAAACTCAAGGTTTTACAATCGGCACTAAAATTAGGGTTATTTATAAAATTGGAGATTACAGTACATAATGCCACGACCCCACTGAACCGCGAGTTGGGAACGTCAGGAGGTCCGTATTTACACAGGAACGGATAAAATTAACTGCAGGTGCCTCCCTTCCCATAGACAGTGACTTCCAAAAACAACATGCTGTTACTGAAACATAAAGGAAACTCTTCCTATTGACATTTCTCTGGGACAATATTACAGTTCTTATCTCATGGATCAGCAAGGATAAGAAAAAACTTGTGTCGCCTCCAAACCCTTCACAAGTTACGTGCTTATTTGAAGCTACGGAGAATGTTTCAAATATTCCAAAACGGGACCGGTGCCATCTGCGAAGCCCACGTGTTCGGCTGTTTCCTGCAAGCCACCCTCCCAGCCAAAACTGCCGCCCTGGTTACAACCTGCAGAGATGCTGGTACTGTCGTGTGGACCTGTTCGGATCAACAAACACGGCGGGACATCCTGAATGCCATCATACTTCAGGTTAGAAAAGATAAAAGGGTCTGGAGCTGCGAGCCCCCTTGTCCAGCTGTGATAATGGAGGATGCGAGGGCCTCTGAAAGAAGTTGTCGAATGGTGATAGGGATAGAGGGGGAGCTCTGGTGTTGATATGGGAGAAGAGTGGATGAAGGAAGATCTCTTCCGAAAGGCTGTCTCTTCCATGCTGACCTTCTGCTGCTTAGACTGTGAAGTAATCAATTATTTTTCCCACTACAACTGCCAGTGGAGGTTTTTTTTCTGGAAACAGAGAAATTTTTCTAATACGCAAATTACGCCAAGGAATACATAAAACTTACTATGAGGAACTTACACATATCTGTATCTATCTATTCTATACACACACACACACACACACAATATCTGTATCTATCTATTCTATTATCTATTCTATCTATTCTATACACACACACACAACAAATATATTTACATAAATCATCTCAATATGATGAAGCCTGGAGGAAGTCATAAACTGCAATGGATCCACAAGGCCCTTAGTCACTCGCTCGCTATCTTCTCAACAAGTCCCAGCCTTTGCAGACGTGCCTCTCCAGCTGCCACGCCAAGGACACAGTTCAGTATCTGCCCAGGTGCCCAAAGCCCCACGGAACTGCAGAGTCAGTGGCTCACCTCTGTGGCTGGAATTAGTAAGACAGCCCAACTATCCTCTCTTATTTTCAGGGATAGGATCTTCCCAGGCTACAAACCTCAGCTATGAAACTCCCCCACCTTTTCCCAGTAAACGTACAGGACAGGCTCTGTCATTTCACAGATCTTCCAGGCCTTTCTGTTTTCCTCCCTCGAAGGTTTTGTCTCCTGCTCTCCTCTGTCACCCCAGCTACTCACACAGGCAGAATACAGATATTGCCCACGCAGAATACAGATCAAAGAACCATTTTCCTTTCATCCGTTTTAAGGAGTCCACATGGTGTTTGCATCATGGCAGCAAGCACCTTGTAACTGACCTTAGAGAACAAAGCATCTCTCTCTGATGAGAGCTAGGGGACAAAGCTGAAAGAAATTAAAATGGAACTCAGGACCAGCTCTGTTTGCATTCCTCTAGCACCTTTCAAACGAGCTGATTCCCCAAACAGGCAAAGACAACTCTTGGAAACCTGGCTAAACTGCTGGCAATCAGGATCAAAACATCAAAACACGGCGTTTGATTTGAAAACACAGCAGTGCTGTTAAAGGCGGAACAAGTGTCACAAAGTGCATACAAGGATAAGCCCGAGAAGTTGTAAATACTTCACCTGGTGTCAACAACACTGCTGTTGTGCCATTCTCTGGCAAGCAGGGCAAGCCTGCTCCTTGTACTTTGTGTTCAAAATGAGATGGGCGCTTCGGGCAGCAATCCCTGCTTGCTTGTTTTTCTTTAATATTCAAGCCCCAAAACTGACACTACATCTTCAGAAAACCTGGAGTCCCCAGCCAGCTATCACCACATATAAGGGCCCCACAGGAATCAACACAAACTCCAGGGTTTGCTATTCTCAGCCCCTAAGATGGCTTGTAGTTGAAGAACATGAAGAAACCACCACACCCGCTCCTATCCCTTAGTACCTGAGGGTTGGGGGGCCCCAAGTTTCCAAGCTCCAGCCCTTCTGACAGTCATTTGCAAAAGAGCCACCAAGTGAGTCGTGCCTCCCTCTGAGAAGGGACAGAAATGCTCCGTGTGCCTAGCCTCTGGGGAGCATGGAGATTTGTAGGAAGTAGTTAATTCTATGGTGGTCGGACATCAGCCACCTCATACTGTACTTGATCTACACATCGGATCAGAGGGTTTGCAATTCAGACCAAGACCAGAGGCCTTAAAGGGAATTTGCTTTTGTTTTTGTTTTTTTCCTGTAAAGCTTTGCTAATCTTTTTACTCACAGCTATGAGGGTGGCCTTTGTTGTTGTTGTTGTTCTTGAAATTGCAATCCATATTACAACCTAAGGATTAGCTTTTATCGCTCAATGGTTGACACGCCACCTGGGAGCCTCATGAGAGCTCCCTGTTAATATTTAACTGTGTATTACTCTTCCAGACATACAGCATCTTGCAAACATCCCTGTTCACTCTAACCTACTCCCCTGACAAACCTGCTCACTCACTGTGATCCCGGAAGACCCAAGAGAATCACAGTGAAGTGATACAGGCAGCCACAGATGTCCTAAACACAAGTGTAATAGAGTGTAAAGTCTCTATCCATACTTCATTTTGAATACTCTGACCCAGCAGGATGTGAACCACCTCCCTCCGCATTAGCACAGTGCTGGGGGAAAGCTTCTCATCAGGTCAATTTGCTTCTTTGTGATTGACATCGTGATTAAGATGTCAGCATCTTAGTGCTGAATGAGAGAAGATGCTGAATCAGGATAAGCCGCAAAAGACGAGTACAGAAGTTTGTATCTTACATTCTCAGAAACAGAGACAAATGGAGATATGCAGAAGTGTTTCCACGTACAGTGGTGGTCTAAGAACATCCAGTTTTTCCAAATGTAGGTCTAACACAAGCTATTACTTCTACCTACAAACCTTGTCCTGAAAATAAGGAGTGATACGATCAAAGCACGAGGTGAAAAGTATAACCTTTGCTTTCTGAAAAGATAAGAGAGGTATAAAATTGCTTTTCTCAAGGCCACAGAAAAGGATGTTGTAGTAAACAAGGCACAAAAGAATGAAAGCTAAGTTGACACACTCAGCTACGCGGGGATAAGGAAGATTGCATTTGAGGTAGTTACGTGGAAAGATGTGTAAAGTGGAACCCGGACACACAAAGTAAGTGCAAATCCGTCCTGCAAAGGACATACAGTTTACAGCAAATAGGGAAGCGGAGCTGTCCATGACTGAGAAAGGTAACGAAACGGGCGGAAGTATAAGATTAACCACAAGGAGATTAAGCTGATAACTAATGATCTACACAGAAATGTCAGACAGAGGTTAAGATTTTAATCTGGACAGATTCCATGGCATACTCACGAATTGTAAACATCGGTACTGAAGTTGAATTTGTGTTTGAGAATGAAGGTACTGCAAAGAAGCCAGAGAGAAGGAACAAAACCTATTCCAGACCCACCTCTTCCACCTCCCAGAAAGCTAGGGAGCTAGATGAGGAGAAAGGTAAAGCATCATCTGAAGGCTAGTTGTGCAAATAACTATTTGGAAGATAAATATTGCCATGAAGCAGAGCGAGCTAGCACTGCCTCCCAGCCTTTTTTTCCTTAAGTTACCAGGATGCATAACTGTGTTAGCGTATGGTCGCTCAGCATGCTGCCCAAACACATGCTAGACGCGGAATGGCTGCAGCGGGAAGCCGATTACAATGCCGGTCTCTGTCCCGCTGCAGCCACTCCAGGGGGAAAGGGTTTCGCTCCGCGCCAGGAGAGGCAGGCTGCCGGAGACAGAAGCAGAGGGAAAGAGGCTCGGCGCCTGGAGCAGCCGCCCACGGCAGCCAGCGCCCTGTCGGGATCGAAGCACAGCAGCTATGGCCCCTGGGAGCAGCCAGCGTGCCGAAAGGATTGCCGAAGGGCTAGCGAAGTGCTAGCACACAGATCCTTCTGGAGCGGACGAGTCCCAGTGGCTGTTTCTTAATGAGCGTGCAGACCTGTCAAACACATCAGCAGATGCCTGCACTCGCTTCCCGGAGCACAGCAGCCCTGTTTGTAATGCCAAAGGACCTCTCTGGTTGCTTGTTCTGGACTCTTGGTTAATGCCACCTATCACAGATTCAACAAGAATCAACTTCCACTTGGCTGAGCAATTTCAGAAAGTTATCTGGTCCTGATTTAAATGATTTCAGTGACAAAAAGCTGACCATAAGCTTTTAACAGTTTTAGAAAACGAGCAGTATTGAAAAATGAGCTTTGTTTCTAGCCTGATTTTCTCTACTTTAACTTCCAAGCCGAAGGCCCTGTTATCAGATTTATTTCCTACATATATTAATCCAAAACTAAATATTGTAAAGCATTTTTCCAGTAATTCAATAGGTTTCATGGTTTTCCCTGAACCTACAACATTTTTTTTCCAAAATCGTATTTGAACTGTGGAAAAGGAAAAATGTTTCCAGCATCTCATTACCAGGTATACTGGTATCAAGCACATAGATTATACACACCCATATAACGTTCTTTCACCTACTGTAGTCATTTTGGCCACATCAGCTCATGCCCACTAACCTACACACCCTCCTCTTTGCCCAAAGCTGTAAGTATGCTCTCCACAGTTTATTTCTAGGTATAAGAATTTACTTAGCAGTACTGAAATAGATACTGTTTGCTTGCAGCCCCAGAGCTAAGCAGATGAGACATCTCTATGAAATATATTTTTATTTACTACTTGCCCTTGTCATCTTCAGTGTACCACTACTGCCCGCTTTCAAATAATTCAATGTAAAATAACGCGCAGCCCCACACCAACTATCCAGCTCAGCTCTATCCAGATACGTATCCACCTGGTGACTTCTCATTACAAATATTCCATAAAGTTTTTGATCTACAGGGTATGTGCTCTGCCACACCACCCTGCTCCTCTAATCAGAGTCCCAAAAGAGACATGCTAAAAATGACAGAAAGTCACACAAATACAGCCCTAAGGAAAAAACAAAGGCTATAGAGTGGTACAGAAAACATTAACTACATCGCACAAGCCACCCTTAGAGGCTATTAATCTATTTCTACTTATAAACTATGCAAGAGAAAGTTGTAGTCTGAAGGAATTTAATCCCAAACTAGTTGCGCCATCCCAACAAAGACAGGCAAACAATGGGGGAACTAAATCTTCTGAAGTTACATCAAACTCAGGGGAGATCTTGGATTCTCAATCTTTCTGCCACAATTGTTAATGGCTCCAACTGTCAGAACCTTGAAAATTCTGTTTTATTGCATGCCTTTGACATTGTAAATTCTTAAAATTAAACTGACCATCACTGAAGTCGCTTTGTTCAACAGCAGTAGCAGAGATCTTATCAGCCAGCTGAACTGCGCTCGACCATAGAGAGAAACGAGATCTGCCTGCACAACATGAGCCGTGCAGGCGTGTGCCACGATCGCTAAAAAGCTGCAGCTTTGTGGATGTTTATCAGCACGGGAGTCACGATACAGTCTAATCACCAGTCACCATCAGCATTGTCCATTTCAGAGCAATTAAGAATACTCAGAGCTGATCTAACTGATACCATAAGCGTTGAGCCTCAACACCTGCCGATCCCTAAATGGGCTAATTACTGCAGGGGAAAAAAATGTACGGAAATAATCTTACAATGGATAGAGTCCTCTGAAAAAACATTATACAAACTAGTTTTCTCTCTCCAGAAGACAACATGGGACTCTCCTACACAAAAACCTGAAGCCGTATCAGTTTCTCCAGAGACAGTCTTTTTCTTAAGCAAACCAGGGAAGGAAGGTTTCAAATCTCAGCACAGAGCAGCCACTCTTGCAAGCAATCTTCAGCTGGAACAGAGCCGAAGCAGTTTTCGAGATGCCATCCAGTCCATCCACCTGTCCAAGGGCAGATCAAATACTTTACCTACGACATTTCTGACAGTTGTCTAAAATGTTCTTAAAGATCTCCAGATAAATTTTGCCTTGAGGCACTTCCTGCATTCACTGTCTGAGCTTTATTAAATTCTCACTCGTCAACAGGTCCGTCTGATCAGCCCCATTTTACAGACAAACACTGAGGCCCAGACAGGGGAAGCAGCTTGCACAGAACCACCCAAAAGGCCAACGGCAGCACTGAGAGGAGACCGGCGGTATCAAAGTCCACCTCCAGCACACGATCCTCTGCAAAACACTTGGTACAAAGTGAAACACTTGACGTTTTATTGCTGAGTCCTGTTCAGCCTCCTTCGGTATCAAAGCAAGGCTCGTATTTGAAACCGTGCCATTTCAAATGAGGCTTTGGGTGGATGAATGTGTTACTGTAATGGATAGTCACTGGCAAATCTGAGCGCCGAGAGACCTACAGCTTGTTTAAAAACACAATCTGGAGTTCTTTTTGTTATCGCAGATTTGAGCATGTGGAAAAACAACATGCTTTTCCCCGGCGCTGATCAACAAGAACCATTGGGCGGCAGCTCCTCCTTCGCCCACAGAGCCACTCCAAACACAGGGCCGTTTTTCTTATCACCCCCGCCAAATTCACGCAGCGTACAGGCTCCCAGGGCAGCGTTTCAGATTCCCCAGAACAAAAACTGATGCTTGATAAAGGTATCTCGTTCTAATAGGCTTATAGACTAGTTCTGTATCAAGCCACAGAAACGTGATCTCCAAGCACTGAAAGAGCAGCCAAACACTATACAAATTATTTAAACAGCACAGAGATAATGTTTTTGTAGCGTGGAAGAGAAGCCTAAGGAAATGGTAATCTATACATGACATTTCTCTTCTCTCAGGGGCTTTTGCTAATTTAACAACTGTAGAAACCTGCCAATGAGGTGAAGAAGTTGTTTCAGATAAATCACCAGTTTCCACACAACTGCTTTTTCATTAAGTCTTCCAGCACGACAGCTACTGCACATTAGGCTTTCAGTTCTGCCAGAAACACAGACCGTGCATAGATTCGCCGAGCCTAAAATCCACAGAATTGAATGAACAGAGAAACAGTTTACTGAGCTTTAAAGGCTTCATTTCTAATACAGTTTTAAAACAAAAGCCTTATTCCTTTAAGCCACATTAAGGCTCCACGGGGCGAGACGCTCAGACAGTCAGACATCACACTGAGGAGCTCCATTTCCTCTCTGGCTTTCGGGAGCTTTTGAGGGGTACTTACAAGGGAACTCTTGGACTCCTTCATCCCGAGCTGAAGCTGCGTAAACACGTCCAGTGCAATCAGCCTTATTTCAGAAAGATGACATTCAGAAATTATTGAAGACCAGCAAAAATAAGTCCTCTTTGTTTTTATTAAATCATTGCCTTTATGTTTTCATTACCCATAGAATATGATCGATTGTTTTTGCAGAATAGACAGGAAGCATTTGTCTGATACTCAAATTTTAATGAATATCGTTATTGCTCATGAAATATTAAAACCCTTGCACTGTTGTAACGCAACATGGATGCCTAATGAAATTTAAAATGGTAACAGAAAAATGCTTGGTTACTCCATCTCTGTTGTCCTTGTTATCCCGTGATGTCTGCTGACTTGCACGTGCCTTACTCCTAGGAAACCCAATACTATGCTAGATCTTCCTGCATTATTCTAAGATTTTATAACTGTCTTTAATGGTGCAGCAGGGTTCAAGCCCACCTGTGAGTGGAAGCATTCCTTACGTACGTTCTCAATCACAGAAAGCTGGCATCACGAGAGAGTTTTAGTGTGATGCCTGAAGTCACTGTGCGAGAGATTTCCAGATGCTCCATTTAGTGCACTAACTGCAACTCCATTTTCTGCCACAGGTTCCTTAGTAAAATCTCAGTTACTATTTTCAGCCGTTTCGGAACAAACAACTCGGAAGCTCACGGCATCTCACTCGCGTTATTGAAAGTGATGCTGCCAAGCTCAGCAGCTGTCCCGCAGGCACCAAATGACTTCCCCCCGACACATGAGGTCAGACCTGGCCCTCTTCACCCTACATCAATCGGGGAAAAATCAGCCAGCATACGGGCAACCCCATTTCGGGGCATGCAAGCTGCCCTGTAAGTTGCCACACAGGAACATCACTGCTCAGTACTGAACTCTCTCCTCTCAGCAGGAAAGGCCCTTCTGTCCCTGCTGTGCTGAAGGCTGCGTAGAGCCCACCTTCTCCTTCCCCATACACACGGCTCCTTTGTGGTCATTGTTGACACAACATTTAAGCCTATGCAGTAAAGCCTTAAATTGCAATAATATTGTTCGCTGTTAATATAATTAAACTCACACAGCTGCAAAACCAGAGGAGATACCAAAAGCCAGGTTGGAAATGACTACACAACTCCAAACCATGCCAGTTCCCTTGCCCTGTAAACCTTTTCTTGCTTAAAAACCCACAGTCCAGCAGCCTTTATTCTGATTAACAGACGGAGAGCGACCCTCTCCCTCCCCGCCCCAGACAATGCACTTTTCAAGAAGCACTACGTGAGAAGGACAAGCTTGCTATCTGAATTCCCTTAACTTTGTGCATTGACTTAAAAACCCCCAGTGTTTTCCTGTATCCTGAGCTCAGGCACAGCTCATCATGTTAGGGCCCTGAGGTTGCAGCGTGGCCACATGCCAGCAGCTACAGCGACTCGGTGGGAGTCCCGAGGGACCAGCAATGAGATGTGCACATCTCCAGAAGCCTTCAAATTACACAGGAAACAAATAATCGGAGTGCTTCTACGAATAGATCAATGTCATTTCCCTTCCCAACTAAAAAGATCTTAGAAACCTTACAAACTTCATCACATACATTCATCAGACCAATCTTGCTAAATACCTGTCACCCTCACTACGTTTGCATATGAACAAGGCTTTTAATACTTAGGAGCTCAACTGTCCGGCACCTGCCAGTGCTTCAGTGATTACAGTGCAGTAGCTGATGTCTGGGAAGTCTGAAGATGCCTGATTTACAATTACAATGGAGTAGTATTTCTTGACATCCTTGAAAAAGGGCACCTCTAACCTGATACACAAGATCAAAATCACATTTATATTTTCTTGAGAGCTCTGAAGCTATGCCAGAGAAACCAGGTACACCCCGAGTCCTTTAAAAAGGAAGCACTACAAGAAAATGAATCAGCATTCTGCTGAACGCTGTTCTAACCGGACTTTTTTCCAACTCTTTCCTGGGAGTTCCTTCAAAACATCCTCATCCTCAGAGCCTCCAACCTGTCGAGATGCTCCAGAGGCAGCCTCTGGTCAGGGAACTACGAAAGCACGTTCTCCAGTTCAGGAATTCACCCAGGGTACTGAGCTAGAGGCTCCCTGTTCACACAGGGCATCATCTCGCCCAGCCCTGCTCCTTCTCCTCTGTAGCGATTCTGGCCATATTTTGGAGAAGAGAGAGGGAAATTCCACGTCAGAAAATTTTCTGGACACGAACAGGTGCCAAGCGTATTGCACTGCTTTTTCAGTTCATTTAAATACAGATTCAGAGGGGAGCCAGACTCAAACGAAAACATTATACTCGCTTAGCCAACTTTCAAGCACTACACAGAGCCAAAGTTAATTCTCTGTTTGTTTTAAATGTCACAAGCCAAAATAAAAGCAACACCGACGACTCGCAGACAATGCCAGCCCAGCCAGCACAGTGCCCCCCAGTACCCTCACCTAAACACCTAGATAAGGATTACGAACGCACGCAGCCGTAACCTGCAGCATTTCAGTGACCGAGCCCCAGAGCACCGCTGTGGGCGCTTACGCAACGCCAGCCACAAACTTTGGATCAAAGCAGCGGCCGAAGTCGCTGCAGGCGCGCAGCGAGCGGCGCAGCCCGCTGCCAGGCGCTCACAGCCGGTACCCCCGCAGCTTCCCGCTACCCAACTTTTTTTTTTTTTCCCCCTCAGCAGACCAACAGCCCTAATTAAGGAGCATAAACATCCCAGCAAGTTCATTCACATCCCTCCAATAGGAACTCGCACACAATTATAGGATATAATTGGGAAGCATGATCATTGAACTTTTAACCAGCTATTGTTACAGACAGAGAGGGGTTAGCGCTGCTTCCTCAGGACGCGGACAGTTATTCACTAGATCTGTCATTAATCAGAAGGTCCTGAAATCCTCGACCTCTCAGCTAGAAATAAGCTTTGCACTGGGCACACCTGGGATTTTTTGGTGTGCGCACACGTGGTGGGGAGCAAGGGGGTTAAACACAGGATTTATTGACAGCGGCAATCCCTGTCATATACAATTCCTGATAGAGAAAGATGTTTCAGAGAGCTTTGCCAAGTGACATATTTCAGTTGGTCTTCTTACACACGCTGAATATCCTTCTTTGTATGGACTCGAACGGTTCACAATCCTTTCAAAGCCTTCTACAAGAAGGCCTTTCATCATATCATGAAAGAACGCTATGCCATCATGCGTATCTTAAATTTACTTTGCTCTATTTGCCTAAATCTGGGAAGGGGCATCAGAATTGTATTTGATTTAGAATACTTTTACTATTCATTAAAAATTTTAAGATTTAAAATAAAGAGTCATTGTTCTGCCTTTTCTAAGAGGGGTGAGCAGAGGAAAACATACAGGATATATAAAGCGGCCAATTCCTTATCTCGACTTACCACACCAAAGCACCCCAGCATTTAGTAGGATTTGCTCTGAATGAAACAACAATCTCCTCCTCCCCAAGCAAACACATCACGCTGGGTGAACCATTCGCAGCACTCCCATTCATGCGTTACTAACATCAATTAACCCCGTTGCTCTGTATTTTTTTTTTCAACATTCTCTGACTTCCTGCCTCGACATCCCTGCCCAGACAACAGCATTTTCCGACAAACGTGTCTGCCAAGTGCAGTCAGCCTTCTATATTTTGTCTAACAAGGGCTAATGCAGGTTCCCTTGTTTAAGCAAACACGGTAACTTGGAACTGTTCTTGAAGTGGGAAAAATAAGTATTCTAGCTGAAGTACCCTTGGCATGCCAGCCCTGGAAATTGCAAGCAGTTGACACTGAGTCACCGCTGAGGCCTGAACAGCGATCCAAACTCCAAACGTCTTCCAGCAAAGCCAGCGCGGAGCCACCGCATGTGAAGCGTTAACCTCCTCCGCTGCCCAGACCGCGACCTACGGCAAGAGCTTTGGGGAAAGGGGAGAAGGAGAAAGAATTAAAATAGCAGCTCAGACCAAACAAGACAAACGTTCCTCCAATTTTATGAGCGCAACACTTCACTCTCCTTTTTAAGCTGATCAAACATGTTCGCCTTGACAAGACCTCCATACAGAAATTGTTACCTTAACCTTGGGGTGAATTCTCCATATTTACTGCTTATTAAGTGTTGGATGAGCTAGGAATTAGTTCTCGTTCAAATGCTCTGAAGATAGAAGGGATCAGAGAGTGGCTTCTGTCTGAAGTGCTGTTGTGGATGGGGGGGAGAAAGAAAACCTTCAACCTCCCTGCATTTAAGCAGAGGTGCAGCAGTGAGGAAGCCCAAGAAACCCAAACGTGGTGGGGCTACGGGAGCAGCGTACATGGGGACTTATTAGCAAGTTCAAACTGTAAGTATTGAGACCCCCCCCAGTCCTGTGTCACCCCAGGTCAGTGGGCTGTTAAAGAGAAAAGCCAAACTAGGGGCTTCTTCACAGCGCCACGTTCTGCTTGTTATTTTAAGCAGGTAGTATACCCTTAAATAGCCATTGGCGTGGACCGTGTCACCCCTTCTCCCCCAGTTCTGGGCTGTATCACACCACCAAGCACCATACATATCTTAATTACTCTTAATAAGCTAAAGTGAATTAATTTAGGATGTCTAGCCGTTCGCAAGCATCACAATAGCCCGACCACAAGCACTACACGCACTCAATAAAGCTGTCGCTTGGCAAGGTTCGGAACAGACGCCCCAGTGAGATTATCGGGTGTCAACTTCCATCTGGCATTTGTCAGAGCTGGGAAGAAAAAGAGGCAGGTCTTATCAGATCTCCAAATAAAAAGAGCACTTCCACTTCATGTGGTAGCAACTGGAAAAATTTCTTTGTGTTTGAAGCTTTAAAAATATCTTGCCCTTGAGGTTGGCTAAATCTGTTCAGTGCTTCGAGACCCCTTTCCCATACAAAGGTAATAAAGCTAAGCTTATGGTTACAGAAATTCCCAGCACATAAAAATTACAGGAAGCTGTTGCTAAGTAGTATTTCTACCTAAGTAAACATCACAAAATGTTTCCCACACACACCTCTGAACTTTATTATTCAAACCTGCCTTGAAGATGTTCGTAGTTGCAGAATGTCTTCTGGCACCAGTCTCTTTAAAAGCTGTTTCACAGCAGTTGAAAAACACTTCAGGCTGAGCAATGTTTTTCTGGGTGCTTTGTTGTGTTGTTTGTACTAGGAAACAAAGCAAGCTACTAAAGCAACTCTTCAGATCCTTACCTGTCCCCTACCTGTCCCATTATTTTCCCTGGGTAGGTTACAGGAAAATGAAAGAGATTCAGCTGTATCCCTAGTCTCCAGACCTGCTTACACATCATAAAAAAATCCAGACAAGCATCATTATTTTCATACAGTACCTTTCTTTTGCAGCTCCTTTACATGCCAATTACTCCAGACTGTTATCCTTTCTATCTGCTCTAGTTTACCCTCTGCTTCAACTGGCCCACATGGTTTCATGTATCTTCCTTTTCCTTTTAATGAGGTTAATATTTTGCAACAAATTCTTGATTGCATTAATTGAGAGACATAACTTTTCTTTTTAATCACATAAAACAAGACAATCGTTTGAAGAAAGAGTCTATATACAAACCTGAAACGATCCACACTCTTAGTAATTCAAATTCCTAGTAGCATGCAGTCCCAAGTTCATGAAGATAACAGAATCCTACAAAGGTTTCATTCAGGATGAATAGGAGAACTTGAATTTCATCATATTCTCAAGGGAACAAAACCCGTATTTCAGATATTTGTCCTTATATTCCAGGAATGTGGCCCTTTGGTACTCACCAAGAGACTGTCTGATATTACAGATCGTTTTCTCGTTAATTTTTATTTGGCCATTACATTTTTCCTTCCTATTACCTTACTCTACCTCTCGATGACCCAATATGCAAGTAAAAGGCTGAATCGCCTTTATAATTAGACTGTTGAAAACATCAGACTGCTTCAAATTATGTATGGACAGAGAAGACTGACTGCAAAGAGAATTGGCAGGAAATCCTATTTCAGAGGGAATTGTTCCTTCCGCAAGTGGAGTGACAGACATATAGCATTTTTATTACATAAAAAAAAAAGTGGAAAAAAATGCAAAATATGAAAATCATGTTTGGCAGATCTAAACTGAGGTCTAGGACGTGGCATTTCCAGCATTTTTGTTGTCTGAATTCTTCAGCAAAGACGCTCTCTGCACGAACATGCTGTGCTGAACTAAGAACTACATTTTTATGGCAATGAAAATAAGTATATATATAAAAAAAAAGCCTTATAAAAACGTGGGCTGAAAAGGTACAAAACCTCCAGAATAGGCACAGCCCTTGGCTGCCATAAACAGCACAAGGCTAGACCCAAATTCCAAACAGACTACATATTTCTCTCCCTTCCTACCCAAAATACAACGTGAGTTGGCCTTAACTGAACTGACTTGCTTCTCACACCAACACAACTCATTTTGAAAAAAGGAAAGGAAAGCTTTCGGGAAACACATCGTGACCAATCTCGATCTATGGTACATCCACCTACACATCTCCGTACTCAGACAGAGATTCCCCAGTATCACAAATTTGCTGTTTCAAAGTGCGCAGCTGCCCACAGATCATTTCAGTTCCTCCCAGCCGGCTTCGCGCACAACCTGAGCTCTGATGCCCGTAAGAAGATCCTTCACTTTGTTGTCTTGAACATGTTATCACCAACTGAAAAATTTCTGGGCTGGAGTTAGAGCTGCAAGTATGATTCAGAGACTTGGAAGTGTGCCTCCGAGATAATTACATGCTGTAACTGAAAGTTAGTTTTGGAGTCGGTGGGGATATCTGTACCAATTAAAATACAGAAACACCAAAGACGCATGCTCAGCGTGCGATGTGGCAGGGATGACACACGAGTGGCCGCAGGCAGCAGGCACAGGAGGGTCAGGAACCAGTGCAGGAGAGATGGGGGACACCCAGGGGACCCCCTCCAGCCCCGACCGTTCCCACCTCCCTGCCACCGCACGCAGCTTCTGCTCAGTGCCGTCCTCCAGCCTTTGCACTCGTCCTCTGCAGCTTCCTGCTCCTCTCCTGTTTCTCCAGCAGGACTCAAGGGCTGGAAAAGCAGACCTAGCAGGCTGGAAAACCTTGCCAGCTCAGGACCTTTCTCTGTTGAATGGACACACATCCCGTAATCTCAGAACAATCGGTATTTAAGTATTCTTTAAGTATGTTTTTCTGGCAGACAGAACAGCACAGTATCCTGATCCCCACTCTCAGGGCAGCAGTGCTATCTAGCAGTGCTATCAGCCTTCGGTGTTTAGACATCAACAACAACTTCCCACCCAGAGAAGAAAAAAATAGAAAACAGCGAAAAGGAGATTTTACACTAAGTTCTGTGAACAACCTGGGGATACAAACATCAAAAGCCTGTGTTAAAACAAACAAAACCAAACTTCCCCTGAGAAAATTATACTGAAATCACTACACTTCATCCCAGCGTCGCCAAAAAAAAAAAGCTAAGATAAAAGAGTGGAAAATACTTAAAACTAGAATGATGGGAGACTTCAGCACGCTCAACAGGACAGCATTAGCTGCAGAAGATTCCCAGACAAGCTGCATAAATGCAGAGGGAAAGACTTCCTGACATTAATACCCTCAGTACTGGGTGTTGCTCTGAAGCTCTTGAGGCAAAGGAAAGCCAAAGTACGATTCACACAAGCTTATAATAATCTTGACAAAACAATTACAGATGCTAAGGATACATTATGGCTGGCAAAAGAACAGAACACAGCGATTCCACTAACAGATACACTAAATAAATGCCACAATCTCTACCATAGCTACTAGAATGCACGTGTACTGAAAGTCTAAAGATAGTGTAAAAAAAAAAAAGTCTAAAATGTCTCAAAGACTACTGAAAAACAGTTAAAATAACTTCTGAGGCATACAGGCAGGTGTCACAAGGCACAATGTAATACAGATATCATCTTGGTGAGAACACCAGCTACCAATAAGAGTACAAAACTTAGGATTCAAAACAAAAATAAGTATGACTTTTCAAGTGTTTTTGAAAATGCACATCAATTACAGCTAAAATATGTAGGAGCACTGCTTCTCTAAAGTTTCTAAAAGGAACACAGAAAACCAGATGGAGAATTTGTACAGAACTACTTCTGAAATCATTTCGGAATTCAAATTTCAATTTCAAATTCAAATCAAATAGACTTATCAGGTTGGCTTCCTTAGGTAACTAAGTGTATGATAACATATGGTATCCTCCAATAAATTCAGCTGAATTTGTGTGAGAGGCTCAGGAACTCAGATTTCTGCCCCTAAGGTAAAATACTACATTCCTACAGGTTTCACGGAAATAGGCAGTCATATAAAGAAGAGAAACCATACATTCCAGTCTGCTGTAGCACAGCCCCAGAAGATTCACAGGAATGAGGGACATTATGAATGGTCTAGCCACAGAAAAAGCTTCAGTTAGGTCTTTAGCGCTATGAAATAGTGGAAAACATAAAACACGAACACATAAGAAAACAGGTTTCAGTGCTGATAATAACTGAATACCAGAAGAGTTTAGAAACTAAAATGCCTTATAACCTTATTTTTCATTTAAAAAAAGAAATACACATACATTTTTGCATGTTCTTGCTCATACCCTGTTATTCTGGCAATAAAAAATAACCACTTTCTTTAAAAGGAAGCTAGACAATTTGGGGTGAGGAGTAGCAGAGGGGAAACCACATTAATTTCATTAGTTTATGCATACTGCTAGGAATTCCTTCTCAAATTTGGCACTTAGCACTCAGAGTTGCCCTTTAAAGCTTGGCAAGAAAAGCTCTCCAGCCCGCAAGTTTCCTAATTTCGTCTTAGGACACACTGCTTCATTTGGATGCACTACCTCCAAGAAGACAGACAACTCTAAATGTGTCAGTTTTACCTCAATTCACTTTGCTCCCCATCAGTCAGACTTAACATAAATCAAAGCAAATATATAATTAAAACTAAACTTAAGGTCAGTTTCAAGTCTGGAAAAAACAAACCTGTATGAAATTAAAAGCAACCCTAATACAGTTTCAGAACCAGAGTTCAGGGGTTAGGACAGCAGCTAGCTTTCTGAACATACCTCCCCCTCTGAACCAAAACCCCAGCCCCAAAGCCCGGTTCCTTCTCCCTCCCCAGGACTCCTGCAACGGGCAGCCCCTGCCTGGGTCCTCTCTCTTTCTCCTTTTCCCTTTCTTCCAGTCTGATTTGGCTTCCAGCTTCTCACTGTGTGCAAACATTGCTCACCCATCCACGTATCTTACACCTTTTTATGGCAGGAAGGTTTCAGTAAAAACGTAATTGCATCCTTCCAGAGTCAGGTTTATTCCATAAGGACCTTTCCCTGGCTGCTCTGTTTCCGCCTTTCAATCAACCTGGACTTTTAACCCCATATCCAAGCCCCAAAAGAGTTACTAATACCACTAACTATTATACAAGGTAACAGCTACACTCCTGCTCCGCTAAACTTGGGAGCTCTAGGTGGTCCCTGACTTTCTAGAGAAATGAAAGGCAGCACTTTTGGGTGCATTATTCACATAGGTGAGTAACAGCGGATAGGTACATCTCAGCTCTCCAACAGATCTGACAGGTTAAAACCAACAGCAAAACCACAGGCAACATTCACCGCCCCGCAGACCCACCTCTCTGACAGCGGTCGTGGGTCCAGCAGCGTTCGATGAAAATGCCGTTTATCACGGTGGGCGGGCAGTTGCTTTTCCCTTTCACGGTTCCTGGACACACATCTCCACACTCTTCTTTGTCGTCCTTGTTGGCAACGATGTAGTTATCTTCTACAGAGTCCAAAATCCTCGACCAGTCGATCGTGGACAAGTAACACAATTCGTTGTTCTTCTCAATCCGCACGGCACCTCGAGTAATGTTCATCAGGTTATAGAGGCCGATCTCCTTCAGGTGAACCATCTCAAAAATGACAAGCGCGTAGTTAAAAAACAGATGAGTTCCTCGAATCACAGTGAGGTTAGGGAAAAGTCCCTTTAAACTCTCCAGGCCATACACGCGAAAAAGAAGCAAGTAGTCTGTAATCATAGTCAGTTTGGGAAAGCTGAGCTCGCGGAAATCTTCAGGCTTGGTTTTAAACATCAGCAATATTTGCAAGTGGCCCTCGATCACAGTGCAGTTCTCAAGCATATTCAGCCGGGTCAGATTGTTGCGAATGTCCATGCTTCTGCAAACTGGAAGGCAAATAACAATGCTATTTATTTATTTTTAAAAAGATAATTGTCTTAGTTTTCTAAATACACCCGTTTTTCCAGCCGTACCATAATATATAGCTACATTCAGCATATGTGGCTAGGTCCTTTCCAATAAAGCATGCTTCGAGCGTTAAGAAATAAACTGTTGGGAACACTCCCTGGTATATGATTACAAAATAGGACTGAAAGAGTATTTCATAATTTTTTCTGCCATCTTGAGTTTCTGGATATTACCTCTATCATGACTGGAGCGGCAACACCAGCCCGTAGACGTCATTCGGCGTTTACAAAGTAAGAGGTGTCTATGCAACAGGGTCTGTTTTCTTTAGATAGTTGCCAGCGACACACCTACCTCATCCCAGATTGTGCAATTAATGCCAGTGGATTAGAGGGAGCAATTTAGAATGGTTGCAGGGAGGGGAAGATAGGAAAAGAATAATGGCTAGGAAATGGTAGGACTCCGGAAGAGAAGGAAAAAAAACTGGAAATACACACATGAAAGAATAGAGCCTATATTCTCGCCCAGCCTTTGCTGACAGGGATAATTTACTACACCAGTAATTTTTGCCCCAAGCATTCTTTTCAGATTAGGTGGCACTTTTTCTTTTTTTTTTTTGGTTATTATTTTCCAAAGGTTGCAAATCTCCCTGCCTTGACTATCTGGACAGTTTGTTTAGTACAACCAGGAACCCAAAGAACTGGCAAAGCAAACAATGATACAAAGCGAAAGGTAGAAGGGAAATGGAATAACACAAATCCTGGCACCAGCAAAAGTAGGCACAGAAGGAAAAACGTTTGGATGGGGAAAATTTTAACTCTAATCACAGGTAAGGAAATCTAGAGCACCATGTCTGCGTAACGCAATGAAAGCCCCAGCAATAACCCTTTAAAAAACAAATTTCATAAAACATACAGCCAGACCTTAACACTTAAGGGAGAATGCCAGTGGAAAGGGAAGCCAGTCTGGTGACACAAGCGTGCAAAACAACCACTTCCCTGGCCTGTCCAGGTGGATTTTTATTTATTTATTTTATTTTTTAATTTAAGACTGTACCCACTTTAGGAGTTCTATCTTTTGACTACAGATGAGACTACCGCACACACAACTCCCCTTGGGAGTTAAAAGCACGGGATATTTACTTTTTTGTCACTGTATATGAAGTCCACTGACTATAAAATTAAGCTTCAAGAAAACACTTAGCAATAATCAGGGCTTACAAGATTAATGCATACGCAGATGTTCGATAGTTACAATTGTCCGACTCCTCGTGGTTGTACAAAGACCACTGCCGTGTGGGTTAAAAATAAATTCTATGCTAATGTCTTAATGATTATTCAAAAATTTGCTCAACTGCAATAAAAAAAAAATAAAACTGGCAGCACTAATATAGGATTCAGAGCAATGTTATTGCCCAACAGGATTTTTGGCACTGTATCCAAGCCGTTTCATAAATTGCTTTCTGGAAGAAAAAGCTAACGCACACAGTGCATCAAGGACTGCGGGTGTACTTCTTAGAGGTGGGGAAGGAAATCTGAAGACCAGCTAGGAGCAACCTCTTTGCCCCAAAAAACACTGCAGCCAAACTGGAAGCAAACCTAGAAGAAATTTCATCAGCATAACAAGGATGACTTTTTTTTTAGTAACAATTAAAATCAGAACATTTGTACGTTATTCCAAACTTAAACTGCCTGTGCTGAGAAGCTATCGGCTTCGCTATGAGTGCGCTACAGCTTCTAGCAAGCATCTGACATTCAATCAAGGAGGAGGAATTGGTGGGAGCATAATCACTGTTGATCAACTGCTGCCACATGGAAAAGCTTCAACAAACCTAAAGAAGAGCTGGAGAAGAACAAAATAATTCCCAGCCAGTCACAAACGGCGAAAGAGAGAAGCTACGGGGACTTCTCCCCAGGTTATTTCTTACTGAAAGGCTTGTGTCTCATCACACAGGAGAATATTTTCTATTAAAGTCAAAAATTAAGGAAGCATTTATATGCATTCTTGATTAAAAACAACAAAAAAAAATAATCCTGGACCCAAAACCCTTCCCATCGGCCAGAAATGAGCCCGGCCTGGAGGAGCCATCCAGGGAGGGAACCGCTCCAGCAGCCCACATCCACGCACCCGGACAAGTCGCTGCCCTGCTCGGGCGAGGAAGGGATGTGCATTCAGCAAGGGTTCTTGGAGAGCATTCTCTGCTTCTATCTAGCAACAGGCTGATCCTCTGCACTGCCAGAGTTCACTGCACTCATCACTCTTCTATATACTCCAAAGAAGTCAAATTACGCTGCTTGTGACTCTGATCCGTATCACTAAGGGCTTCTAGAGATCACTAATACAACAAGTAGTGCTGGTCCTGGTCCAAACAGCCAGAAAGCAGCTCAAAGATTTCCCCATCTCCTCCAAAGACGCAATGATTTAAACACCCACGCAGGGTACAAACCCCCCTGACCTTCAGTGTTCCCCGTGCTGAAGCATCCCCCACTGCAGCTCGCACAGAAGGCAGCCAGGGGCTGAGACAGACAGATATTTCACGAGGTGTGTGAAAGAGCAGTTAGCTGAAGCTGAATCTAGGAAGAGAGGTGATGCTTGCGAGTAAACAGCAAAGCATTTTGAAGGGTTAAATAATTGTATTAATCTACCAGAGCTGCAAGTACACATCCATAATCCATCAGCTCAGTTTGCTTTTTAGAACTATTTTTGTATTTTTGGCCAATTCTAAACTCTCATACAGAAAGCATTATTTGTGAGTAGTGCTGCCAGCACAGACCAGACAGGAGATTCCACACGCCCCGGCAAACCAGGATGTGACCCGAGTTACTCAAACTCTGCTGCTTTCAAACCTGAGCAATAGCATGCAATAAACTGGTACATTGTCAGCTGTGCTTAAGGGGCTCCAGCACTGGGAGCTTCCGACCAAGTCCTTGTAACAGAAGGTGATGTCAAACACTGCAACATTAGCCTGGCATAGAAACTTAAAAGGAATTTAAATCAAATCAAAGGCTTGTTTCCGAAACAAACAATTGAATAAAAGGCTACTAGGATTGGAAATCTACAAAGATTAAAAGGCTTTATCCATTTTTTTCCAGATTTAGAGAAAATTACATTTAAGAATTATTTTTCATTATCTACTTCAGTTTATTTTTTAAGTGATACATATCACCACAGTATCTGAACTTCTTTTTTAACGCCTCAAGGATCCAGGAGAAGAATAAGGAGTTACAACCATCTGAAACAAAATCTGCTTTTCTGCTCTAGGGTCCTTCCTCAATCTTTTCCTGCTTTTGAATTCTGTTCAGCAGTTTGCATCTTCTGTTCATGCAGCAGCTGCTGAAGTCGCCCATAAATTTATTGTTACCAAGACAAGAAGCAGTTTTAAGCAAAGTAATAAGTGGTTTTCCACAGCTTCTCTCAATAGTATTCTTTCTGCTGGGACAGGGGAATTAGCCAACGATTCAGTATGAAGGCTAGTCAGGTTTGATCCCAGAAGGAGAGCAAAGCTGAGGAGTCAATTGTGAGAAAGACAACCTGGTTCCAAAAAAACACAGAAATCAGCTTTCAGCAAAATAACAATCTCAAGCTGATTCTCTAGTAGTAGGCCCAAAGCTATTCCTGTTCAAACTACTGGCAAAACCCCCACTAAACGCATATTCCTAAATTTCAGCAGAAACGGGCTCCATGTCCAGCAGTACAGCACTACACCGCCAAAGAAGAAACCTCCATCCCTAGCTAACAAGCTATTCAAAGTTAAAAATAATAATAATAATAAAAAAACATTATAGACACGTTTCATCAGACCCCCAAGAAAAAAAGTTGCACGTCATGTTTTTTTTTTAAAAAACAAACAAAAAAATCCCAGGATGCTAAGCCTCTTGAACAAACTAGTTTGGTAACAACCTTCAAGTACTGAATGCAGAAGCTAGATGTGACGGCAGAGGTTACTTCTCAAGATGCAGCCCAACCAGGGGAATAGCTGGAACTTAAGCCTTGTTTATAGTAAACTAGTTGGATACCAGACCTTAATGATTCACTGCCTCAGAGCTCTGGCTCTTTAACAATCAAGACTGGGATAATGTCGGATTACGCAGAAAGAACACAAACCATTTAAGACAACCATTAGTTAATTATGCATTTTATAGTGTTCACTGCCTACTTGAATAAATGAATTATTTAGGAAAAACTGCACTCACTGATTAAGTCAAAAACTTGGCAATTCTACATAATGCTGACTTGTACAAGGAAGTATTAGGGAACTGGAAAAAGGGCTTTTAGGTGTTTCTTGGGATAACTGCTGAGACAGGAAAGCATCTTGCTAAGTGACAGGCCAGCAGAAAGGACTGCAAGACAGCTCCTAGCCTACTGTAGTAATAGTTTAATAAACAGAGAATATCTAAAAGCAAAACATTCATTTTTAAACTCTGGTTTTCCACCTCAGTCATTTAGATCTGAGCAATGAAGCAAATTCAGATATTCACTCAAAAGTGAGTCTGTTTATAAACCTCTAGCCTGCTCGGGTAACATCTTGGATGGCTGTTATCTTTTACTACGCAAGCCAGTGTTCCTGAACTAAGGGCAAACCTGTCACAGAGGTTGCTTTCTTTACTGCCAAAAGCATATATAACCTCCCAGTCTGGCCTATAAAGCCTTGTTTACTACATCATCATGCTCTCCACATTCAAATCAAAACAGAAATGGAAATTAAGACTCGTGCTGCTACGTTTTCCATGCAAAAATACTGGAAGCAATAGCACTGGAGTGACAGCATCCCAGGACCATAGGAGATCAATCAGGGAAGCGTGCAGAAGTCAATGCCAGCAGACCTTAGGATCCTTATTACTGCAGAGGAAGCGGGAGCAGATCTGGTGTGTTGTCAACATCAACATAACCTACGTTCTGCAAGACGGCCACCCCAAAATCGACCTCCAGAAAGCTTATGCGTTTTACAGACTATTCAGAGCGACAGTGAACGTACTGCCCCTCTCTAAGGCAGCGAGAGAGCACACTGGGCTAGCTGGTGGACGCGGCTGTTGCCTGGTTCCGATACAGCCCTGCCCTGCTGCAGTTACTTCTTCTACTTTAAACTCCCGGGAGCAACATTTCATTCTAGACCAAGTCCCTCAAACATTAAAAATTAACACAGGGTTGAGATGAGACAAGAGACCAGCTTCTCAATGAGTTTACGAGCACGCAAAACAAAACTGTATGAGCCAGAAATAATAACACAGAAGCAAATTATTTTAAACTGCTATTATTACAGAAATAAAAAGTGGAATTTGTCCCACCTAATTTTGGTGCAGAGAGCTCAGCCAGATTTCTAACTCCCACCACCAGCAACAGGCAACAGAGTACAAGTACAGTGACCAGGTTTAGGTGAAAAGTTTAGCAGAGGAGGAAGCATACTCTAACCCCTAGTAACTGTATTGATTAGCTTTCTACTAATTCCAAAAGCAGCCCAAAGTAAATGGCTCATTTGATAGATGCCTAAAACCAGGTGAGGTAAATCCCACCCTAAATACCATAGCTAACGAACTGACATGTGCGAGTCATGTGAGAGATTTATTTCAAGAAGTTGCATTATGTTTACACAGTGATAAAGGAAAAAAAAATAAACCTGCTTTTCTTAACTAAAAAGGATGTGTGTATCTTCATGGTGTGTGCAGGTCAGGTCTCCTTCCCTTAGCCCTTGCTTCTAAACCTCTCGGTCACTTCTGAACCCACCAACTAACTTCAGTCAAATGTAAAAGAGGAAGAGAGCATGCACACATACCATATTCCCAAACACTCATGAAAACTGGGGATGGGTTAAGGAGGAAAAACCTCAGCATCTCCATCAAAAGACAGCTTCAGGCATGAACAAACCCTCCATCCAGTCTGCCTGCTGAACACACTACACGCTGCTTTCGCCCCAGCTCTTAGCAGATGCAAGAGGAACGATGGAGTTGTCTAAAGCAAGTAAAGGGATGAGAAGGATAGAGGGCACAAGAAATACTACGGTTAGGCTCAGAGACTGGGGAATATTGTCACTGGAGAGCAGCGTTATTGTGGGGCACGTTTGTACAGAATGCAGGACGCAAATCTCCAAGAAAGCAGACTTCATTAGTTCCGTTGCTCAGGGAACAACTTGTTTGCTTATGCAACTATTGTGCATGCATTTACCCTTCCAGCCACTCTGATGCAGGCCTTCACGTTAGCGTGTTGTTTTCAATCCACACTGTGGTGCTGTATGATCTGATCATTCTCAGAAAATGGAGTCAAACACCAAAGTAGCTGAAAACCTTTTGAATTAGGGACCATATTGTCTGACTAGGCTGTAAGACACTTTGAAAAGTATCTGCACTGCATACATGATATAAAGATATTCCACCCCAGATTTTGCTTTTATATCCTGTACATCGCTCCTGTCTCTCCATCCATAAATTGGAGAGCGTATTTTCTTACCACGTAGTAATACAGCAAAGATTAAGCAGTTATGATCATATTCACACTTGTTACCAAAAAAGCAGAATACACTTTGAAGTCAGTAAATAAATAAATAAAAAGCTTCAGTACGGTGGTAATAATAATGTTTTCAAATTAGGAACTGCTGGACTAAAGTTGTGTTTGTATTTATTATTAGTGCTATATGTCAACTACCTTCTCCATTCCTCTGTTGGTAATGGGCGGGTTTGTACATGCTTGCCAGCTATAACTTACCCTCCCAAGTTACAAACATATCTGTAGTCTCTTTTAGGGCTTCTAATGTAAAAACACTGTATTAGGAAGAAATTAGGTGTTTCTGAAATACGTAACTTGTCAGATTGCTGTCTTAAAGTTATGCCCCACTTTATTCCCTCAATATCATCCATGTTTTAAAAATGCCCACGACTGCATTATCTGCACTTGAAGCAATTCTCTTGCTATTGCCTTTTCCAGTGGGAAAGCTAACAGGTAGACCACAGGATTGGCTATGGGATAGACAGTTTAAGTATCTAGTTACTTCTCTTTAAATAAATGTTCCTTTTATTAAAAGAAATCTGAAAACATCATCCAACATTAAAACCTCTCACTAGAGCAGTTTCTTAAGCGGGTTTATTCAACATAACCCATCAAACCAGCTCATAAGGCTTAAACTCATGTCAGCCACGAATTTTAAAAGTTCGCCACCTCCAATTCACCATCTTTATATCCCTGCCTCGTATTTTACAAGACGCTGTTTAAACGCAGATCCCTACCTTCGAGCTTCATCCCCCTTTAATACTTGTGGATTTGAAAGATTACCTACAAGTATTCCTGTGGTTAATGACAAAACCTCCCAACTCTAAGCCTTGCCACACTAAAAGCCTCCTGAAACTAGAGCTTGTTTTGAAACCAGCCTAAAAGAGAAGTGCCAGGGAGCTACAGTTACCATCTTGTTCCACATCAGGAGCCGGGCAGGGGGAGCCGGGCCCTTCCCTTCCCTCCCGCCGCCCCGCGCCGAGGCAGCGCCCGGGAGGCCGGGCACAGGGGAGCAGCCGAGGCTGGCAGCCCCCTCCTTTAAATATAGCAGAGGCCGCTGCCCGGCACAATTACACCCTCCGCGTTCCCAACGCCGCATTTGAGAAACTGCCTCGCAGCCCGGCCGAGCGACGGACCCGGAGGTTCACGGCGTGCCCGTGAGTAAACATTACGGCAAACCGGGCAGCCGGGGG
>VXAA01000915.1:213743-245071 GCA_013399115.1 Anseranas semipalmata
AAAAAAAAAAAAAAAAAACTTTCTGGAGCTGTGTCCCAAGCTTTCTTTTCTGAGACTGGAAAGTTGGAAGTCATACCACTGTGCCCGCCAAACGCCTCCATTTCAAACCAACCTAAGTGCACTGATGTCCTAATCAGATCCCAGCCCCTCCAGATCAATGCTGCTAGGACTTGAAGTCCCTGGAAGCCCACCCCAGGCAGTAACATCCCTAGAGAAGGAACCACATTTGCACGAGTGAGCTGGCTTGTATTTTGAGTATGGAAGATGACTTTGTAAACTGGCTCAGCCTTACTCCCAACCTTCTGAGAGGGCTGAAACTGCCTGCTTTATCACCATCCCCATTTAGCTTTCCCCTGCTTAAGTTAACAAAGCTAAGAGACCGAGCTGTTTAGGCACCAACAGTACAGTTCTTCAAAGCCTTATCTGCAGGGCCTGCTGTCTGCAGCAGTGCGGATATACCGAATGCAACAGTCTTTGCACACTGCCCTTGGAGCTCCGTCACATCCTTGTATTGGCAACTACATGTGGAGAGATAACACAGCTTGGCTTCCAGATTGCTGAGATACTGACCTTGCTGAAAGCTTGGTGTCTTGAAAATGAAACATCTTTTTCTCATGGAACATACACTGGAACCAAACACTGCAGAGGTCTGTGTTTGGGTGAAGTGCTTTTTTGTTTGTTTTGTTTTAGCCACACAAAAGTACTTAAAGATCCATGCTAATTAATCAGTCTACAAACATTCAAGGCACACAAAAGGACTTACCAAGAAGGTACATTGGCAGTAATTCTGTTTTAAGAACAAAATAGCTGAAAACCAGGTCAGTGACCCAAAGCCAAGCAGCAAGCCAGAAGGCTGAGCTGAGAGCCAGAGTTCTCACTTTCTGCCTTATTCACTACTCAATATGTTTCTTAAGAACAGGTTCCAATTGCCTAGGTGAATAGTTACCCCACAGAAGTTAGGGAGAAAAGGGGTCCACTTGGAATCCAGCTCAGGTTGCCTTATTTTTTATTGAGTAAAATTGATTCATCAAACATACTTCCCTGCTCACAAGTTTCTCACCATGCAGTATACACATTATTCAGCCTCCTGTCCTTTGAAGATGCAGAAGAGCTGCTGCTGAAGCCAACAATAGCTAAGTCTCTGCATCACTGGCAGGATGTTGCTGTAAAGGTTACAGAATTGACTTCTCAGTGACTAGCCCTAAAGCTGAGAGTACAGGAGAGCTGACCTTGGGAAATTTATCTCATCCTGTTTGGAGTCACACAGAACTATTTGCCAAATCTCCTAATATAAAATATTTCACGTCATGGATTGACAAAGTTCCTTTCTTACCCTTCCTTCCGTCCACACCAAATCCGATAAGTGAATGCTCTCTTCTCGATGGGAGAAAGCTCAGAGGATGAAGGTCCGGTCACTTTACGTGCTAAGGACAGAAGTCCCAGTTTTTTTACTGTTGAAACAGGAAACATTGTCAGATCCTTCTGGACATTTCTATTGTTACATTAGCAAATACAACCTTTGCTTAAGGTGAAAGTGGCAGAGGGCATCTCTACCACATCAGTTCAAAGAAACTGGGGATGAAAGATGCAAAGCAAATCACAGCACTCCATGGCCTACTGCAGTGCTACCGTGTTTTACCTTCAGTTTTTGTCCAGTTTCTGTTTTTATCCAGTTTGATTTTTGTATGTCACAGAGGCAGATGCAATATTCAGCTTGCTTTCCCTTCCTTATCAGAACACTTTTGTTGTAATTCAGCATCAAACTATTCAACCAGATTTTTCTTGATTGGTACAACCACAAGTCAGTGCTCATAACCTGCGTATAGCAAGCAGGGCCTGGCTGCCTAACAGCCAGACACACAGCTGGCTTTCACATCCCTCTGGCCTCCTCATCCACTGCCCCCTCCACCACTCCTTCCTACAGCTCCTCACAGTACACCTAAGCCAACCCCATGTCTAGTTTGCACAACCTACGCCACTGCTGCCAGGCATGCTGTTCTCTATCAGCAGCCACGTGCAAATTAGTGGCTGCAGCAGCGTCACTCTCTAATACATAGTATGGGCATGCCGTGCCCCAGGCGACCAACTGGCTACACCAGTTCTAATCTACAGTTCACCTTTTTGTTTTTAATTAATTAATGCACTTTTTTTTTNGAGTCAAAATTGGAGGGACAGCCCTCTGGGCAGCATAGCAGAGCTCAGCAAACCATAACTCTATGCTCCACACTGCTCTATCTCACGTTTTGCATTTTGGACGACACAGAACTTCTAGTTCCCGTTTTGATAACCAGTTTGTTCTGTAGCTAGGAGACACACCCTTTCTTTGTAAATGTTACAAATCAAGCATATCTAATCCATTATTCACTAGCTGCTGCTGCTTCCCACTTCCATCTCCTATTAGGAGGTAGCGCTTGTGCCAGAAATGTCACAGTGGTCTCATGTGACAGGTGGTATTGATTTAGCTTAGTCGGTTTTTAATGTCACTCTTGTTCAGTGGGAACACACGGTGAGCGAACACCAAGCCTCAGCAATGTGGCAGATCAGGACAAGAACTATCAGCCAGTCCTGCACTGGGCTGTAGGACTCTGGAATGGCATCAGCACTCCACTGTAGACCAAGAGATCTGATTATTATTTTCTGCTCCCTTCTGCTATATTATTATGGTTGAAATTTTTTTCATGCTTGTAACTATTAATCGTAAGACTTGGATTTTGAGGTTTCATTTCAGGTTTATAGCAGAGACAACGAGAATGGAGGCAACTTGTCCAGTATCACATGGTGAGCAGTCAGAAACAGAACCTTCGTCTGTCCACTCTTTACTCTTCTACAAAATACCCCATTGGCAGAGTAGCTGACAGTTTGAGAAAGCTGTTCACAACCTATAAAGTCTGATACGCAGAAGGTCTGTGAAATAAAGCCAAGGAAACATATGTGCAAAACGAGTTTAGAGATTTCCCAGCCACAGGAACCCTTGTATACAGCATTCTGCTCCTGCCTTTCATGTATCCTTCCTGACAGCTTAGCTACTCCAAAAATCCTTCCAAATTATCAAATCTAGCTGTGACTGAAGACACAGCTTAATCGTAAGTATTATATGAGCCTCTGTCACCAATGTTTGCCAGAAAAGCTTAGACTGACTTATAGTTACTGTTGCAGCCTATCTCAGAAACACTGTATTCACCAGCCTGACATGACCCAAGTCTCTAAAAGATTATTTTTTTTTTACTTGCTGCCTGAAAGTAGGTAGTCTGCCAAGAAGCCAACCAAGGCCCAGCCCTATGCCCGATAAACATCTCTCCATTTGGATTTCCCAAGCTTTTGAGAAAGTTAAGCAATTCTCACTTCACAACGTTTGCAAGTCTCGGAAAGCCATTTCTATATATAACACTATCCTGTGAAGAGAAGCACATCAGAGCCCCATGCTACGAAGTTGAGCTGAGGTCTAAAGTCGCAGATCATACAACCACCACCCATACGTTAGTCAAAAATAAAAACTATCACTCCATCTATGAAATGTCGCAAAGCCTTGAGTGATTGTTTGTTCTAAATACTACTGGCACAGATCTTCAAAGTGTTTTTGAATTACTATAATTACTAAATGAACTCAAGAAAAGCAAAGACTGCAACTGCCAATTGACAAAGCAGTCATTGTGTGCAGGCAGATTGCTGGCCACTGAGGCAATTAATCCGTTTGGTTTGCCAGTGCAGAAGGTAACATTCTTCCACTGGGTCAGAGGTAACCAGCAGCTCAGCGCAGTGCTGGAGGCACCACGCTCAGTGGTCATGCGAGATATGCCAAAAGGTGTCAGTAGCTACGGAATTCAATCTCCATTCTGGCAGTTTATCCATCAAAATAACAAACACCTATGAAATGTCAATGGTCAAAAGTCAAATGGCATCTCTTTCTGAACTGATTTTCTAACATGCTTCTTTGTAAAGAAATTGCTGTTGACATGGAGGGCTAAATGTTTCTTGAGGGCAAGCTATCACTGGTAGTTCCCTTCCAGGTCTTTCCAATTGAACTCCTAATTTATAAGTGCCAAAAAGTTACATGGCTGGTAGCAAAACTCAGCTTTAAACTTGTCTGCAATGAAGCACCAGGTCTTTTGCAAGCTGGAAAAAAAACAGTTTATTTCACATATTGAAGGGGAAATGTTTTATAGACAATGATGAGGGATTAATGTTGTATCATTCCGCTATCTCACACAAAAAATTCCAGTACTGCATTCAACCTCTGCTGTAAAAGAACAGCTCAGCACTGAAATGCCTACAGGCAAAGTAGTAAACAATTAGAATTCAAAAATAGTTTGGTGACCCAGCATTCACTAATGAAGCACAGTGAAAAGTCAAACATTTCCCAGAAGTTTTTCATGACCTGTAACGTAGCAATGTCCATAAATGGATTCCTACAACTATAAATTTCTATTAAGTTGAAGGTAAGTAACAGGTTTCTGGAATGGAATCAGCATTATCACATAGATGAGTAACTAAAAGAAAAAGCTGTACTTCATAGTACAATCACTCATCTGGTAATCTATAAATGACTGGCATACTAAATTGCAAGCATGCTGTTAAATGAACAAAAATACTTTCTGTAAAATTGTTAACAGTCTTCATTAACACAACTGATTTTGTAAACAACAAAGAGCAATTCTGAAACAGGGCCTGCTACGTTGGGATATGTTCAAAGAAGCAGTTGGATTTTTATAAGAACACAATTGTTGTGACAGAGCTTTTCCCCCACCTTCCTTTCGCCCAGGGCTGTTGTGGAGATCACCAAACAGAAAGGCCTAAAATACTCCATCTAGTGGTTCAAAACAGCAATAGAAATGGCAAAAGAATAACTGGGAGTCCTGGGCTGCTCCTCACTTCCTCAATGAGGAACGCTGTACACACGTAAACACCAACACTTTCCAGAGTAACACTCCAGGTTTGCTTCTAGCTTATTACAAGCACTTGAAAATGGCTCTTACACTGTTACAAGAAACCTTGCTTTATTGCAGGCTCTAAATTTTTCCAGTAGTAAGTTTTCAGAATATTGACTCTAGTTTATTTCATCTTTACTTTCTTGTAGTAATTTCTTAAAATACTAGTTTGACAAGAAAACTCCTGACCAGAAGAATTTGTCTTAAAAGGTAATGGCTGATTTTTTTTTCTTCTTTTTAGTTCTGTCTTGAAGACACCAGCTTCTCTTGCCTTCCTCTTACAGTGAAAAAATATTTGTACAGGTGAGGCCTATACCATACGGAGAGTACTGTGTGTACAGTTCTACGGTGCCAGGGTCACAATGTTTTCCTGATGCAAGAGCATCAACATAACTGACACTGAGTGAGTGAGAACATTTGTGCATACAAAAAGGGAAGCAAACATTGCAACTGCATGCAAATTCAGCCCTTCTAAACTGAAGATGAATGCAAAAACAAACATTCAGCTGGGAAGAAGGTAAGCCTGAGAATAATTTTACCTGTCGACACTCTCTGAATCCAAGCCAGGCTAGCAACTCAATAGCAGTGTTCTTTTCCTAGACCCTACAGCTGTATATGTACACAACCTTGTAATTAAATATCCTGTTGGCAGCAAGGTCCTAGTTCAGTATAGTAAAGCTGTAAAAAAAGAAAAAAAAATTAAGACTTCAACTGAGCGTTATTTATATTCCTATTGAGTAAGTGCCTTTTAGAGGAGTCATAACATTTGCCACAACCACATTAAAAACAGAGGACTGTATCTATCTGCTAAGAAACTTGTTCAGAGCTCAGTGTAAACTGCTATCTTTATCCCAGTTCTTTCCTCAATAGGCAATATTAAATAAAAAAAAAAAAAGTAACCAAGTATCCAAGCACAGAAAATGCTCCCCATGAAACCCTTCACTGAATCCAGTGATTGCACAAGAAAGATGCAAGGGTAGGTCTTGGACAGCATCTTTCAGGACACGACAGGTAGCAAAAATTGATTACTGACAGTTATTATACCAGTTGAGCCTTTCAACTACACTTGTGGCAGTTTAAAAAAATCATTTTAGTTTGGGGAAAATTCTGATAAAGAGAATCATACTGATGAATATAAAACAAACTACAATTAACATTATCCATAATAGCCAGTTGACTGATTTCTTTGCATGCTGTTCAAGGCGGTCAGATTCATCCTTGAGCTTCTCAAAGTTTTGGTCTGCCATCCTGAGAGAATGCGATAGTGTCTGGGGGGCAAAGAGAACAAATGGTGTATCAGATGATGTACGTGGACAATAAAATGCGCTAAGCCTTCCTAGGATTTAGATCAAATGCTGCTGACAAACCTGAATGGTGAGAACTCTCTTATCGTATAGGGATGACTGCATTACCTGTGACCGAGTTGTAAAAACAAGGTCCTTACAAATAGATTTATTGTTTTATTTTAAGAAGTTCCACTTGTCAAAGCGAAGTACCAGCAGTTCCAAATACAGTATCATTTATGGAAGCTTACCAGCTCCTGCAGTCAGGACCCTTTCAGTTTCAGGCATTCTGATTTGAAAGTTCTCACCATCTCTTACAACAAAGAAAAGGTTCAGCTGTACTGCAGAAGCAGACATATTGCCTGCAAATCTCACACACTAATCTCATCTAGAAGCAAGTTATAGCTATTGTTTTTAATATATTAGCACTTTAACCTTCTAGGTTGTGAAACTGAGTTTAACACTGTAACATGCGTTACCTGGTTATCTTGTTTTATCACATTCTGCGCAGCCAGAGTGTTGTTTTTGAGACTGCGAGCCAAACTTAGCATTTCTTCAGCTAACTTCTCCTGCATGTCCTGATGGTGCTGTAACACAGCATCCAGCTCAACTGCTGACTGCTTCTCATCAGACGCAAGGCCTCTGCAAGAGAACAAGAACAAAAAGGGGGGGGGGGATTTGTACTTTCTTGTGAGTTGATCTCCCAGTGTTTCCCCAGACTCTGCAACTCTGACAAGACAACAAGAACACTTAAATCAGCTGAAGTCATTATATTTAGGTTTCTACCAGCAGGCACTTCACCCAAATCGCAGTGCGTCAGTGATTTAAAGGTCACTGGGAAAGCAGTTCCCAAAGCACAGAGCGTCAAAATGAGAAATTTTGACTTACTTCCGCTTCCTTATGTTCAACTCCTCAGAATCTGGAAAAAAAGTAAAATTTGTGTTTTGGCATATTATAAATTCCCATGCAATCATAGGCTGAAGAAACAAGTTCTCTGCAAGGGATTTTCAGATGTCCGAAGATTAAATCCCACTTGACCCCTCTATACCAGGGCAGATAGATTTCAAATGCCTATCTGCTTTCCACAGGGAAAAGACAACACAAGATCATACGTTTAGCTGAGAGAAAAAAACAGATGAATCATATCCCTGAGGGCACGGTTTAAGCCCGTGTGTTCTATTTCTTGGTGTTCTCTTTCAGGACACGTTAGATTGGCTTAGCTCCAGCCACTGTAACAGTAGCTATGGAAACCGCAAATTAATTCCTACCAGTTCCCTACATGAATAATATGGTTGTATATTTAAGAGGAACTGAACGACGCCTACTCTTAGCTACTAAAATCACGTGATTTGCTCAGAGCAGAAGAGAACATGGGCAACAATAAACACAAACTGTCCTTGCTAATGCTATAATTAGAACACCTGCTTTGGTATGAATTCTAGAAAAATAGGTTCCTGCAAGTCCTTTCTGCTACAATGATAATGGTGCTTATGCTCTCACCTATTAGATTTTTTTTTTTTTTCTTTTTTCTCTCATCTTTTATCTTGAAAAGAAGAGAGCCGCTAAATTAAAAGTACACTTTGGCCAGTTTCTAATACCTGGTCTTCCTCTTTCTTTCCCTGTAAGACTCAGGTCAACTAAAGTTAGAGAAACCAAGAGATTAAACTTACCATTGACAGACAAGGGATCCTGGGAAGCAGAAAGAGAAACAAAACAAGATTACACAGGGCCAGTGAAAATGCTTGTAAGGTATGATCAAAGACCTCCAGGTGCAGCACAGTGCCTGTGCCCAGTATTTAGACTATCCAAACAAACAAAAAAAAAGCGAATCCCAACCCAGCCTGGGACACACCTGAGGCACAGCCACCAAAGGCAGACAAATGTAACAAGAAACAAATCTATAAACTAACAGTAAAGAAGCAGCAACACCGAAACATACTGTACCAAGCAGCTCACTCCTCATCTTGCCTGTGCAACGAGCCTTTGTCTGGAGATGAACCGTTTTGGTAGCTGGGGTTCTCTCTTTGATTGTTGTAGGGGTACGTCCAGGAGCCAAGAACTGATTTGCCAGTGCCTTTTCAGTTGATGAACACTATAAGAAGAAGCAATGAAAAAATGTCATGAACATCACATTCTGCAGTGCGAGGCCACATGGATATGAGACCAGCATATTGAGGGAGCATTTCGACAGCTGCTTCACGCAGGACAGTGAAGTCAGTGTGAAGGACAGCACTGACAGTATCCACACTAAACACGGTACAGCTTATTGACTTTTCGCAACTTTCCAGATCCACATGGTACCATACAAGAAGCATGAGGCCTAACATACAGTACCTCCCCCTATATCTCACCTTAAAGAAGCAGGGAAGATATTGGCAAGATGCACTCTATGTTTTTGAAAAGGAGGAAAGAAGTTTCAGACTTCATACAATACCCCCTTTTAACAAAAGACAATATATTTATTCACATTTTGTCAGGGACTGCCTGATAAAATTTTAAACGTGTTATTTTGAGACATAAGATAAAGGCAAGCATAGGAACAAGGCAACAAGGAAAATATAAGTGAAGAATACTTTTGAAGTCTTTTCAAACTAAACTAATATATCTTACCAATTTTTCAGCTTCTAAAAGTCCCTTTAGGAAGTCCACTTTGCGAGAGTATTCGTTCAGCAGTTCTGGGGCAGGCTTGCTATTGGAATTGAAAAGAAAAAACTATGCAAAACGGTAAGCCTCACCATTTTCTATTGTTTAGATAACTTTTCAAATAAAACAAAACAACACATTGTTCTTCAAAGAAGAAATAGGCTCAAGCCAGGAACATGCGTGCAACCCCCTGTAAGTCACCTTTTCCAGGGCACTGTGGATGCTGGCAGCTCAGGGCACAGCATGCCCAGAGGGGCACAGACACCGTGCAGGGCCGAGGCTGACAAGAATGGAAGCGTGCCTGCAACCATGACAGAGTTGCACAGCTCCTTGTGGTGCTACGGCATGCCTGCTGTACGCACACGGTTTTCCCCTTACTGACAGCTGTCTCCACATGGAAGTATACGCATTACTGTGGTGTTTGTGGGCTATGGCTGGCTCGCAGGTGAAACCAGTGACACGATGCTGGACACCCAGGACTTCAGAGCACATCTCACCTGGACTGCTTCTTCAGCTCTCGGAGCATGTCTTCAAGAGCAGACACATACTGAGGAGAAAAAGGTTTTCAATCGTCAGCGTTAAGAAAACATTCTGTCTGGCAGAAACCGCAGCACGGCTGAAAGTTTGGAGTCTTAACACTCTGTAACACTCACTACCTCAGTTTATTTCGAGGAGCCGAACCGTGCTGCTGTGGGGCGAGAGGCTCCCGGGCCGCGCGCTTTTCCCGGCCGGCCTCACCCCGCGGAGCGCTGCCCCTGGAAGGCCGGGCCGCGCCTCACCTTCTCCAGCCGCCACTCCTCGGGGTCCCGCCGCTCCGCCGCCAGCGCCTCGCACCGGCTCAGCAGCCGCATCAGGTTCAGCTCCAGCCGCGTCGCCGCCATGGCGGACGGTCGCCACCGGAAAACGCCTCAGCGCCGCTTCCGGGAGGCGGTCGCCATGTTAGGGCGGGGCGCGGGGAGGGGCGGCTGGCGCTGCTGGAGTGGGGAGCCTTTCCCCTGCAATGCTCAGTGTGTGTTTCTATTTAAACAAAACAAACAACAACAACAACTTCCACGCATGCACACAGGCGGCTGCTGCCCGGACCCACTGGGGTAGCATCGACACAGGCACCGTCAGTCACTGCCGCGGGGACTGTGCTGTGTGCTCTTCCTTCACTGCTCTGACATTAAGCAGGGAGCAGGGCCCAGCATCGGGGATTTCAGACCAATTCCACAAGGATGTGTGCATGGCCTTCTGCTTTAAAAGCTGTTTATGGATTACTGCGCTTCGCCCTGAGGGATTTCACCACACAGATGTGAATTGCGAGGGGTTGAGGCAGCTCCACACAGCACAAGCTCAGTGTTGGGCTGTGCATTTGCTCAAAGGGCACCCAAAATACTCCGTGGTGACAGTGTGGTCTTGCCATTACAGTGCTTCCCCTGTGCAGACAGCTTTCCCAATACTGTTTGAAGTGCTGACAGAGATAGCAATTCCGATCGCTGTCTTCCTTCCTAAGAAATTGTTCACTAGACAATGCAGACACTGGCAAAAGAACATTGATAAACTAACACATATTTTTAAAAAGTGCAATGTATTAATAAACATTTTTATACATTTTGGTCTCCGTTAAGGCTATTACAACGTTAACAGTTCTGTAAACCACACAGAAATTTGTCATAAAAACATAAAAAAATTAAGGCAACACACAGACCCAAAGTCACTGTTGGTCCCATTAGAGTCCATTGTAAGGCAAATGGAAAAAGGCATGGCAGCAGAATCAAGGGACATATTTTTTTCCTGTACACTGAATCCATGTATTTTACTCAACATAAATTTTATGTTCTAATTCCTTGCAGGGTTTTAATTTAAAGTGAAGCATTTTTTTTTTTAAACAACCTTGGTTAACCCTTACAGTACTGTAAGTTTCCAGGCTGTCTCCCCAGCAGCCACTTAAAAGAACATGAACAAGTTCACAGCCTTCAAAGGGTTAAAACCAAAGCTGCAGTCAACTTCTGAAAATCCAGACAACTTATTTCATTTCTCTGTACAGGGAATGGGGGAGTAAGGGTCTGAAAACCTCCGTTTTACTTTTGCTGTTGGTTCGTATTCATCCAAAAGTTCCTGAGCATGGGCCACTGCAGACCCTTGTGCAATGTATACAGAGTGGATTTTATCAGTTCGCCTTGCTGGCTGCTCCCTTCGTCTCACCACTATTTGAGACTCTTCATTAGCTGAAATCCTGTCCTGGGATTCCGTACATTTGAAAATCCCAGGAGGAAGCTTTATATTTGCTGTTGGCATCACTGGAGTTCGACGGGGCACTTTAATCTTGGACAGTGTTAAAGATGATCTGCGTCTTGAAGCCAGGGATGCAGAGGAAGAACTTGAAGAGGTGTGCAAAAGAGAAGGCACTTTGCAAATGTCTTTGGCAGGCATAGTGGAGCTCTGAGCACGGCAGTGTAATCCAGAAAACACAATTCCTTTAAAGAAACAATATACTGAAAGCATGCATAAAAATGTAACTTGATACAAGCAACTGTGACCAGATAACATCCGGTCACCTGGCTGTATGCAGTGAAATATGTAGAATAAAAAAGCACACACTACCTTAATACTGACCTTCGGTATCCATCCGTCCTGTTCTCTCCTCTAGAAGGCTCTCTGTGCTTGCTGAGGTCTCAGAGTCTACATTTTCTTCATCAGAGCCTCGCTGATCAAGCTCAGGTAACCGGTAAGTTATATCTTCCCTATACCAAAACAGAGACCGTAGCACTCTAGAAAGAATGTCTCTGATACGAGTTGCACATATTTCAGAGGTAAACTATCCTGCATATAGTCATTAAATAATAATTTTCTTCTCTAGTCCTTTGCATTTTCCTTTTCACCTTCATAAAGGCCTACAGAACATAATTAACTAGATCATTTTGGCCAAAAAGTATACTGCTTTGCTGTCTGTATTACCTCCAACTGCAGAGGGCATGACCTACAGAGATAAAGGGTTTTCAAAGCTATGACTTACTTTTCTTCTTTTATTGACTGTATGCGATCAATGAGAATCTCCTTTTCTCGGTTATCAGCTTCAGAAGCTTCCTCTTCTTCATGCAGTGAGTCCAGTTCTGAGTTGCCACTGTCATTTCCTTTGACTTGCGGGCTTTTACTCTGCAAGACAAATTTATGACTTGGTCATAAGAAGCTACCCAAGTCCAGACTGTCTACTAGTTGCAAGGTGGAAGACAAATGAGTAGGACAAATGAAAGGCTCATGGAATTCATGAAGAGCTGTTAGTTATTCATACATATGTTTCAATAAGTTATAGATTATTTTCTATTCACTCGATTTCTGTGTTTTTATTACCTTTTTTGAAGCACAGTAGTTTGATTTGCCAACCTCACCTTAATTTTAGTAGTTAATTATAAGTAACATTGTTACATCCAATACAAGTTACATTCAGAATGGCTATAAAATACCAGAGCCAAGGCAGAACAGGTCAGCAGTGCTGCATGCAGTCAGGGGAGAAAGTTGCACCAATACATGCAGTCTCCATCGTTCAAGAGTTTTTAAAACCAAGTTACAACACATGTAGTAAGTTTAGTCATGCAATAGTACCATAAGAAAAACAAAAACAAAACAACAAAACAAAACAAAATCCCCACAACCATGCACTTTGAACACAGGCAGTGTACATACCAGCATCCCCTCATAAGGGGAAGAAAACCCAAGTTTTACAGGCCAGAGCTAGAGAGAGATAAAGACCAAATTCACTATAATGTGACTTCTGATCAGTCAGAGGTGTTGTTGTTGTTTCTTTTTTTTTTTTTTNTTTGAAACAGTACAATAAAAACAACAGAAAAAGCATATTTGCCCTAACAGAATGCAGCATATTTTTGTCCACCATCCATCTCTGGAGTGAAGGAAATCCTTGACCATGCAGACTCTGCAATCTTAATTCTACTTATTGAATTATATGGAAATATATATGATATTCTATGATTCTATCAGGAGTTGGACTCGATGATCCTTATGGGTCCCTTCCAACTCAGGATATTCTATGATTCTATGAAATAGATTTAGACCACTACAAGAGCAGACCCCCACTCCCAAACCCGTCATTTATCAAACAGACTCCAGTACAGCTGTATATTTAGCTCCTACCTACAGTTCTGGGCAAGTCCAAATCCCTTTTCTTCTCATCTCACAATTAATCTTTGACTTACTGAATGGGATGGTCAGCAAAGATAAGTAGCACATCCCCTCCCAAAGAATTAGTGGGATGCTTTTTGCTGGATGGTGTGGTTCTGTGGTTTATTTCAAAACTTACCGTATTCTGCCGAAGCAATGAGAGTCGTCGAAAAGCAATGCTCTCAGCTGCTTCCAGCTGATTTATTTCATCCATTTTTATCTTGTACTTCCTTATCTGTTCCTTTATCAGCATCTCTACACACCTGGACAAAAGGGAAAGAGTTTATTGAGGAGCCTCATGCTATAGAAGCTCTGGGGACAACCATGGTGGGGTGAGATGCCTCTCCTGTCCTGGGGATGTTTGACACACGCACACAGAGTCTGCAATCAGACTCTCCCAATGCTGCTTTACAAGGGGCAGCACTGCATGGTAACAGGACAAAGAGTCCACCACGGCAAACAAAACAGGACACAGAGTGTTGCAGGTAATAGCACATGTTCTTCCTGGAATAACTAGAGCTTCTCATGCTGACTCTACACAACAATGGTAAGTGAACAGACATTACCATGGCTGCTAATTGCTTCTGTTTTTTCTACCTGATTTCCCTGTGCTGGTACAGTCTAGTAGATATAGAATGATCCTGCAGCTGCCTTTTTCTACCTCCATGGCCCTATGGGTAAGTTACAAAAAGCTGTCATTTTTCAAACTCTGTTTTCATTGGAGGCCAGATGTAAGGCCAGGTGTGCAGCGAGGATGGTGAGGGGCTTTCAGAGAACCAAGAGCTGCTGGAGGGTGAAGAGAACAAAGAGGATCAAGGCCAGAACCTTCTTCAATTCAATGAACAACTCAGAAGGAGGTTTCCAGGTATGCAGGAGTCAGTTTAATTTTATACAAGTGATAACAAACACTAGGGTATATCAGCAAAATATATATGTTTAGTGTACAGTCCCCGACAAAATACTACCTTGATGTAAAATACAAATGTAATTATAAGACTTATAAATCATGGAATTTAGAAGGCCTGGAAAAAATTTTTGTAACATTTTCTGACATGAGTATTTGATGTAAGTAAGGATTATGAAACTTAAGACTAAACCACAGTTCGTGTTTTTGTCAGTTAGAAGAGTTAAGCCACTCTGAAGTTTTGTCTCTTCCATAATACTACACAAATAACTAATCCCAAACACGTCAATGTAAACATACATCCTATTTTATGTTTTGTAAACTTGAGACAGATGGAAGGACTCAGACAAGGACATATAAATTGTCAGCACTAGCAGAGCCAGTATTCAGTAACTCATAATCCTCAGTTTCTCAGCTTGATATGAATAAGGCTGTAACAAATGCAGGTGGCAGTACTAACCTTCCACCATATTTTGAAGGACTACTTTGCAGCAGACTGCTAAAACTTACATGGTTGTTTTTGAAACATCCTTCATGCTGGTTAAAGGGTCAGAGGTATCAGGACAACGCAAGAGGCATGGAGCAAAAACAATGGCCAAGGCATTAGGTGACATACGGTTGACATCTTCTATCAAAGCCACTCTGAAATGTAATGTTTAGAACAAAAAAAAAAAAAAGATTTTTTAAGCAAACCTTGCTAGAATATAAGCAATCTGATCAAACTTTGCCAGAGTTCCCTAATACAAACATAAGGAGGCCCCTGGGGTACTAAGTACGTACAACAGTGCAAAGGAGTGTTTTAAAATGGATTTCACACATAGTAAATAGAGAAAGATTCATGCATAAGAAAAAGAAACAGAAAGCCACCCAGGTTAAGCTTGGTAGTAGCATAAAGTCTAGCTGGTGATTCAGTGCCTCCTCTTCAAAAATCACTTTTCCTTATGTTCAGGGGGGTCACTCAAACTTCTCAAGTTCCTCGGATGAAAGCAGCCTGTTGATCAGTATCATTTATTCCTGCTCCCAGCACTAGCATATGTGCAAGCATTTATAATCCTTATGCAGTCCCTACCAAGTATACTATCATCCACAGTTCACTATTTACCCATATTTACTATGTTATGCCACATGAATCCTGGTGTTCAGAAAAACTCACCAAGTCTTTCAGATTTACCCTGTCTTCAAAGTTACCAGAAAGTAATACATGCATCTGTTTTTAGGCACAACTATCAACTTCATTTCTTTCATTTCTAAACCAGCAATACAATCCCTACACTGACACACTCAAGGGGGTTAAGTTTTTAGAAAACTTCTAAGAACGCAAAAGAGTCGCCTGGACATTTTCTCCAACTGAAATAATTAAACTCATTACTTGACTAGATGGAAGATGAGTCGTTCCAAGGTATTATGATTTGCTTGTGGAAGCTGTTCGAGGACACTGTAAATAGCACAGAGTTGCTCCTGTTTTTCTGGTAGTTCTGCACAAGGGGAGAAAGCACAAGATTATAACTGCTGTGCAACACTAGTAGAAAGGAGCCAAGCACCTTCTGTCATTGTCTCAAACGGTCAGCAATAGATAGAGTTTAATTTCTTGGAAGCCGTACTGCCATTTCATTTACCAAGTAGTATAACTGGATGTTAAAGCAGCCCTGATGGCACTGCAATTTACCTATTTTTTCAGATGCTGTTGTTGTTAGCAACCATCAGATGATGCATCAAGATCTCCAACAACATTTAAGGTGCCTTACTGCCACTGAAGGTAAATGAATCTAAAGGAGATTTGAGCTATCTAGATATCTAGATCTAGTCCAGAACATCAAGGAGAAGGAAAAAAAACTAAGAACTTTGCTGTTCTTTGAAAGTGTGGTTGTATAGTGACATTCTGCTACAAAAAAGGGAATTCTGAAGCAAGGGCATGTAAGGTAGAGGACAAATTCCCTGAAAAATGTTTTACATAAAAAGTTTAAAATCATTGCTGTAAATCAACTGGAAGGAAGCTGTTTAGCCAACACGAGCATCTTAGAAGCGATTCTTTTACCAAGTAAATACTGAGATAAAGAAAAAAAACATTGTTTCAAGCGTTTCTATAACCTACCTACAGCACGGAGAAAATCATTGTACTGTGCTGATGTCATTAGTGGATCTGGTAATTCCCGTAGCCATTGCTTAAGGATCCCCGTAATAGTGTGAATAGGGTAATTCTCCAGTTTCACTGAGTTTGGATCTGAAAAGAAATGTTTTTATCTAATGCAGTTCATTCCTTCGATGCACACAATGTGCAACTGAGTGGTAACTCAGAAGAAAAAAAAAAAGAAAAGAAAGAAAAACTGCTGATAGGCACTTGTATGTTACAGAGTAGCTTTGCCAGCCAGCAAACATAATACAGATTTCACATTGAACACGCCCACCAAAAAGCTGTTTTTAAAATAGTAACAAGTGGTAGATGCTTTCAGAATAGGAGACAATTACAGGGAAAACTGTATTATGCAAGGAAGTCAAAAGGGTGGACAACATTGCCCAACCTGCTTGCAGCAGCTGTTTCAGCTCCTTCATACGATTTGCTGATCCCGATTTCCTGTAAATGCCTTCTGTGTAGAGGCCGTGCATCTCCACATACTCCAGCAACTTCTCCATGACAACGGGGACTGAATTTCTCTCACTGGTCAGGGAACTCACACACACTCCAAAGTGACGTGGTTCTGCATCCTGCTCATTCTGGAATTGATACAGGTCAAGCACTGTGAATGCCTGTTCCCAAGCTAGAAAATTGTATTGTTTCATGTTACAATTAACTTATGAATCCAGAAAACAAAAGCTGAATGCTTTATTCTAGCTTTCTAGAAGCCTTTGATCATAAGGCAGATTTCCGTAGCTGCAGCAGTAAAGAAACTCTATGGTACACTGATACTGATGAAATATTATTATTTTTTTTAGTTTGTCTAACACAGCACACACACTCTAAAGGAGGAGTTCCCAAATTAGCTCAAATATCACCTTTTAAGCAGAATATTCTGTTTCTACAACTGCAGGGCCTGCCTTTGACTATATGCAAAAATAGAAAGGAACTTAACTATTTAAGCAAAATTTAGTCAGTGCCTGGACATCTGCTTTTCATTTGCTGAGCAGAAAAAAAAAGACAGTATTTTGCATGAGCCACCTGTGGTATCATAGTATGGCATCCCAGATCTACAGTTCTTACCTTTTTGCCACAGGATGTACAGCTGCTCTGGATTTTGGACATGCATTTCTTGTGACAAATCAACTTGCAAACTGGAGAGAGTAACAATTGTTACAAACGTTCCAAATCATGTTATAATGCTAAGTATCTTGCCTTATTCACTTACTATATAACCTACATGTACTGCTCACTATGACCCATCTGTTCCAGTCAAAGTTACAAGGAATCTGCATGTTTTCACAGAACCATAGAATCGCTTAGGTTGGAAAAGATCTTCAGTATCATCAAAGTCCAACCATCAACCCGACCCACTGAGTGCCATCACTAAACCATGTCCCTTAGTGCCATGTCCCTGGGGACAGGGTCTCCACCACTTTCCCCAGCAGCTTGTTCTAATGCTTGACCACCCCCTCTGTGAAGAAATTTTTCCCAATATCCAATCTAAACCTCCCCGGTGCAACTTCAGACCAGTGATTTCGTAAACTAAGTGGCAAGAATGAGGTGTTTTCACTTACCACTGCAGAGACAGGCCTTTTCCATGGGCCAGATGTAGGATGAGCAGTGTTCACACGATTGCCGAATGCTCACTTGGTAGTTTGTGAATACATGGCCGTTATGTTCTTCAATCTGGTGGGAGACAGGGTGAAACTACTGGACTTCTTCCCTGCTCTGCACCCCCCCTTTTTTTTTTAAATTTAAAACAAAGCCCCAAAAAAACAAACAAAAAAAACCACCCCAAACCTACATACCCTATCTTAGATTTTCTACTTTTCTTTTTGCAATTACAGCTGATGGCTTTGGCCTTGAAACCAAACCTTGAAACCTAGCCTAAGGTGGTTGTGTTTGCTGGGTCATTTCATAACTGACTTGCTGCCTTGGTTGAAGTTCATCAGCACAATACATTAGCTATAGTTTGTTATTAACATTTTAGCAGTTGATTTGCTTTAGACAGTTCCATGGCTGAGAAAGTCATTGGGTTCTAAAAGATGCTATGGACTATCAAGAATATGCTAGAGTACCACCTATCCCTGCATAAGCAAGATCTTTGATTTTTGCAAAACACTGTTAGAATTCTAAAAGTTTTATATTGCGTCATACCTTCATAAAAGAGGTAAGTGATTTATCATGCAAAATGAAACAGAGCTTCAGTAAAAAAAAAAAAATCAAGCTCTTTCAAGAGTGTTTTCCTCTGTGTTTTCTCAGTACAGCTAAGGACTCAGAATATTGCAAAAAAGAAAAACACTTACTGCACGATCTTGTTTTCGCTTCTTCTTCTGGGCTTTGGTTTGCTGCAGTGAAGTACAGAACTGACATTAGCCTTTGAAATCCAGAAATTCCATTCACTTTTTTCCCTTTTCAGTTTACCAGACTCTACTTCACCTCCAGTCATTAGAGACACCACACTGCAGCTTCAAATTGTATGAGGCTTCCTTGAGCTCACACTGACTGTGAACTTTCTAAAAATCAGTTGAGCTCACTGCCTAATGACAAAGCAATTTCATCTCCAAAACCTTCAGAGAACACTTAAGTTTCCACCCAATAAAATGTGCAAACATATTAAGATTCTGAAAATATTAAGAGCAAGTTAAATAACAAACAGCTCCATAATAGTGTATCAGCATTCAAAATTTGTTATGCATATGATTTGTATATGGAAAATATTTCCCAAATAATGAAGGATGATGTCATCGAAAAGCTTTCTGATGTAATACAGGTTCCTTACAACCTAGGAGAGTAACATTGTTTAGTCATCCCACAAATCAGTGGCAGAGTAGGTTTTATACCTTGGGCTGTTCAGATTCCTCTTTTTTTGTATATCCTCTGATGAATTCATCCAGAAGGGATTGGAAAAGATTCAAAACCAGCTTGACTTCTTTCTCTTCCCTTTTTTTGGCCAGATTTGTAACTAGAAGCTGGTAATTTTCGACCAGATCCTTGTAGCCAACATGGATTTGCCCATTCTAGAGAGAGAAAAATATCACTCAGAAGATAGTCTTTTTGGATATAGTTGATACAGTTTCAGATTTTTAAGTGTTCAGGTTCAGAGGTGAGAAAGTGTGCTCATGATTAAAGTAAAATATAATAGCCCATGACAGAAACAAGTTAGCACACTTCCCTACTATACTGTAGAAGGGTACTACTTGGCTGAGACAAGACTGAGCTGGAAGAATATTGGAAAATGTGTTGGCAACTCTCTTTGGTGATTAAATATAGCAACGTGAAGAGGCTGAAGACAGCAAAACCCAGGCATTTCTAAAAATAAGTTACATCTGAATGAACGAGAAAAGTGAATCTAAACAGTCTGCTTAAGACTACATCAGAACTGTAACATGTTCTTTTTTCAAGTTTAACATTCAGCTTTGAATTCTGTGCTAAGAATTGCTGAATTGCTTTGTTAAAGAGCTGTAGGTCAAAAATTTAAACTGCACACTTGATTCATTTATTAACCATCAATTTTTCACTTTATTGAGATTTACTACTTACAGGAGCAGAGTACATAGTCTTGATATTTCCTCTAAATTTCTCTGTGGCTTCAAAAAACAAACATTCAACACCAGACTTCTGGGAGCGCAAGTCATTGATCTAAAACACAAATACACCTGCATCAAGTTTCATTAAAACAAGAACATCCCACCGTTGTTAAGGTTCAGTTATCAGGCTGAGTCGTCTATGACCATTCCAATTATCTAAAGCAACATGTCCTAATGCACTGTGATGATACAAAAATAGGAGTTAGGCTCTGAAGAACCCTCTCTACTTCCTTACAAGGAAGTTTGCAAACAAATGAAGGACTAACGTGAATGTCACCCAAATTTAATGTAATATAAGGCATGCAAAGACTTGAAGGAAGGAATAGGAAGGGTCTTAACACAAACTCAATTCGGTCAAGCTACCACATCAATTCCCCTTTGCTTTAAATCATAACAGAACCTTGCACCTAGAAAAGTAGCCTGTAAAATTCCATACAAACGATAAGCACAGATCTGAATTTTATCATAATTGAGTGCATTTTACCTTGTTTAGAAGGAACTCATCAAGATGTTTCAGTTCATTGGCATTTGCAATCTCACGGACCATGGAAGCTCGCCAGTTCTGAGACACACTTGAGATCTTGCTGATCTTAATAGTCCGGTTCTTCTTTGTTTTACTACTCTCCTTTACATGGCGCTCCCCTGCCTGGAGGCGACTCGGCTGTCCAGAAGAAGCTGGGAGAGAAATTAATTTGTATTCTGAAACAAGATGACCGAATTCTGCAGTATTTGTGTCCTCAGTACCCATGCAAAACATTACAGAAAAGATATTAGAAAGATGGGGATCAAGTCACAGAAAATCACCTTCTGAAACTTTCTGTGATCCTCCTGTTTCCGGAAACAGGACACAAGATGTAAATGAGAGTCCATCACCTTCATCAATCACATCAGGATACTCCTTTGGAATTTTCTTGTCTGGCTTTTTCCCCAAAAGTCTACGCAAAGGACTTTTGAAAGCAGACCTGAACATAAAGCAGATGCAAGTTTGTAACACAACAGTTAACGTTCACGATAGAAATAACTTCTTTTGTGGATATTTACTCTAAGTCCAACCTGCAGAAAAACTGAGCAGCAGAAAAGACAGCCTGAAAGTACATCTGGAGATTATATTCACTAGAGCACTACTTTCAACTTACATAGAGACAACAGATTGCATATCCAAGACACCATTTCTGGCTCAGGAAGTCCCCAAGTTTCAGGATGCCAGAAGCTGGGGGAGCAGGCCAGGGAAACAGCAATACACGTTTACTGTGTTCTTAGGCTTTTCCCTTGGTGTTTCCCTTATTCCTAAATTGAGATGACAGTACACTACATGGACCTTTGATCTGAGCTTGTATGTTGCTTAAGTTAAAAAGAACCGGTTCAAACACAAGTGTTATGCAAGAAGCAGAGAATCTGTTCCTCAACAGGGTGAGATATCACGCTTAGGTCAACATGAAGATCAAGTCAACCACTGACACAGCCACTCATGTAGCTGATGTCAACATGTCTCTCCACAGTCATGCTCTCAAGATGCACAATTCAAGTACAATGGGGAAAGCCTTTATTCATTTTCTTAAAGACAGCCTACAGTCACACACAGAGTACATACTTGGCATCTATTTGCTGACTTGCTGGCTGCATGGAAACAGATGAATCCGAGGTAGGCAAGAGGTCACTAGGCTTCTTTTGCAAAGGATATTTCTTGTTGCCTTTTTCTTCTTCTATTGCATCTGGTGATTGCTACAGTAGAGAGAGAAGAAAGTCAAAAAACTACAAATTGATTGAAAGAGATTATTTAAATGGTTTTTAAAACTAGAATGGTGAAAACGTTTGCCTCATCAAAACGAAACACTTTAGTTAATAGATATTAGCTTACTAAAACAAGATCCAAGTATATTTAATGCTTTGATCAAGAGTCTACTTGTTAAAAATTAAGTTTTCAAATTGTATAGTATTTGCTAGTGAAACTCTTTTACACGGATATCAAGCTAAAAATCAACCTGAAAGGAACACAGGCATACAGAACACACTACAGCCAATTATTCACGAGTCTTTAAACTTTATAAATGAGGATAATTAAATATAAATATGCACAATAGTAACAGTACCTGATTCATGGCAACAGACTGGGCCAGTGTTGAGAGATCATTTAATGAAGATGAAGTCCCCTTCTTTCTGCAATATTACAAGGTTAGCTTCAGAATATGCATTTTATTGAAGCCTGTAGCCTATTAATACTTACTAGCTTTTAAGTAACCCATACATTAATGTTACATCTGTGAGAGAATCCTTATAAACTCTTGCAACTCACTTTTAAATGCAAAATAAAAAAGGGGGTATGTCAGACTTCCTGTCGTAACAGAAGGGTCATGCTTGCAAACTGCAGGTCCCTAAAACCTTTTTTCTAGTGGACAAAGTAGACATGCAAATCAACTCCAGACACTACTTTAATTGAAGCTCTGACACTCTATCTCAATTTGTCAAGGCAGGCTTTGTATCTTTTGTTAGGTTCTGAAAACATTCTGCCCATACAGACTCAACCGAATTATTGGGGACTTAAAGGCAAGAAGAAGCAGCACTTGTTCATTGCTCTGTTTTCTCCTATAACATGGCCAGATATACTGGACCATCAGGAGTTCTCCATCTATTCTGAAATACCACAGATAACTGTTTTCTGAAAAAGTCAAAATAATTCAGAAGCTGCCCTTACTCCAAGGGATCCTGAGGAGACTGATCTGCACGTGTTCTTCCATCCAAAGACTGGCTCAGCATATCATTCTGACCAGCATCAGACTGTCTCTTTCCTTTCCACTTTTCTCTTTTATACTTCAGTTTCCCTGGGTCATCCACATATCTCTGGATTTGGGAAGAAGTAGGACTATCCAGATCTTTGGTTGCCTTCTGAACAAGACGTTTGTTTTTATCTTCAGCTGGAGTTTGAAAGCTCCCAGTAGCAGAAAGTGTATTTTCAAGATTCAGTGCAAGATTTGTTGGCCTTTCAGGACAGCTTTGGCTGCCTTTTAACAGGTTATTTTGGCTCCCTTGTGTTTCCACTCTATCAACTGTCTTATCTACTCTTTCTACTTCTGATGCAGCTGGTTGCTCAGGAATAAAACTACTTCCTTTCATCTCGTTTGATGGTGGTGTGTCTGAAATGGTTCTTTCTTCATTTGGACTCTCTTCTTCCACACTGCTTCCTTGAAGGACAGCATCTTGTTCAGTGGATTTTTTTGGCTCCGGAACAGTTTCCAGGGCCTCTTCAGAAGACGTTTGCTCCTCATGGAACAGTAAAGCTGCTCCTTCGAAGGAAAACAGAACATGCCTATTTTGTAACTCATTATGTTCCAGCCCCCTCTGCCGGCGAGATTCTCGTTTCTCCCGGCTGTTTGTTACTTTCTCAGACCCCTCTGTCATGTTCTTCTGAAGTAATGTGGCTTTTTCAGACAAGCTCAGGTTTTCAGCTTGCTCATTTGGAGCTTCATCTTTGCCCCCAACAGCTTGATCCAGCTCTGACTCATGTTTCAAAGACAACTGATCTGTTGCTGGTTCACTGCCCTCATCCTTGTTCATGTCATTCTCTCTGTCTTGAGCTTCCTGCATTTCTCTCTGTTCTTCTTCAGCTTTCTGCTTTTCTGTAGCCATTTTCTGAAATCTGTTAAGACGAAAACACGTGTATTTAATGCACAGTGGTCAAGAAAAATACCCACCAGTTAAACACAGCCTAAAAAACAATACAGACTCAAAGTACAAATATATTTACAATCCCAGTATGACAGCATGGAGTACTGGTTATTTGCACTGGCATGCATCAATGCAGCTCAGTTGAATAATGCTCAAGTACTAAGGGCTTAACCAGTTTCCACATACCATGCCATTTGATACTGACTGCAGGATCACATGGTAATAACTGACTCTAGTTGTCTACTAAGTCAGATATCACACATAACTGAACTTGGAGATGTGATCAAGTAGCTAAGTGGTCAAAATGAATGTTTTCATGTCATATTGGTCCTCTTTCTTTACCTCTTACGCTGAAGATGCCCTCTGACCATGGCCTGCACAAGACAAATTCTCTTCTTCTGCTGAAGGTAGCATTTTCGCTCCCTGTATCTTCGCCATGCTGACTGAATATAAACAGCAGCATTATTCCTTTGCAGTGCCCTCCTAACACAGCGGGAACGCCAACAAGCCTACGAAGGGATATTTCTGAAGTGAGGGAGGAGCACACCAAAGTGGGGAGTGTTATTTGGGGTGAGGGGCTTGTTTGTTTTTAGGAAAAAGAGATTGACAATTCACAAAGATACCTGTAAAACAATGGTTGCTTGGCGTGTTCGGAGAAAGCGTCTCCTTTCTAAAACCATCCTGAGCCAGCTCTGAAGAAGAATGATTTTCCTGATCACTTCTTTGTGTAGTGTTTCCTGTAGTATCTGCCGTTCAGCCTCTTTCATAAAAACCTGATCAGTTAAAGAAAAGTTCATCAACAAACAGTTCAGCTGTATCTCCACAAGCTAAAAAATGAGAACGACTTACTACAAGCTAAACCATAGGCAAACCTTAGCAGCTGACAGCAATTAGCACTCCCAAAAAGTAAGTCATTTTGTTTTTTTACCAAATCTGTGTTAGCACTTTAAAATATACACCTGTGCTTACTGTATTCAAATCATAGAACCCTTCTAAAATGGAAACATCGACCTTTTTGACAAATACTAATAGCAACAATTACCCAAAAGTAATATCCTTACAATACAGAATTGTACTGTATTGTAGGAAGACAGGTAGGCATCAAAAATAATGATAATAAATAATGACATAAATGTTAGTAGTTGTTAACATTTACAACAGTTAGAAATAAGTAGTTTATATATGAATCACAGAAAAGAGCAACTCTTGTAAATGAACTGCACTGACCGCAGTGTTCATGAGTGTTTCTTATTTGATTATGGAAAGTTTCACAGACCTTGGTCTTCCCTATTTGACAGTACTTTTCATCCAGCTTTAGTTTATTCAAATAAGCAAAAATGTCTTCCTTAGAGGCTCTGGCATTTTTGGGAAGTAGCACCTGAAACTGATCTATGAATTCCTGTGAAAAGCAGAGACAGCAAGAGATCGAAGTTAGAAGTCAATTCACAAGTTTAGAGTTTCAACTAGATTTCTAAAATTAAGCTATCTGAGCTACAGCGATATGAAAATACTTATTTCTCACTCCAAATTGAACTATTTTTCCCCATTTTGTAAAGTGCAGGCTTCATGCAGTCTCCAACCAAAGGTGAAGATCACCTATACACCATCTGTAAAGCTATCAGCACAGCATATTCTATAGAAAACTAATTCACATGTGGAGACAACACGCAGCACTGATTGCTTATACTTGCAACACAGTACTCAGAATGCTTTCCTTCATGAAACAAGTAGAACAACGTACTGGCAGATGACTCATACAATAGTCTAGACTACAACTTGTCACCATGTAGGCTCTGTCAAAACTATAATGAATTCTTACAGTTCATTCCAAGCAGTTATGAGCTTCACATGAACAGAGACACAAAAGACTGTCAATGCATGTTTTTCCAACAGCAGCAGATATTTCTGAAAGCATAATCCACTTTCAGTTCCTCACATACCTGGAATGTATACTTGGCACTGTAGCCAGATCTTCTGATTCGCACGGTTTCGAGCATGCCAGTGTACCTTAACTGTTGAAGCACCAAGCTTTCATCAAAAAGCATCTCTTTCTGAAAAAGATCAGAAGTCAACAGCTAAAGATTGCCTACTTCTGTTCAGTAGAAACAGCATATTCTGGTTACCTTTCACCTTTATACAAAAAGACAGTGAGCAAGTCAAAAGAGATAATATTACAGGGCTAGAAGACTTCAGTGCAGAGCCCTCACATCAGCTCAATTCTCAAGGCAGTCTTACCTTCTCAGCGTTGGAGCGGATACAACGGATGAAGAATGGCTCAGCTTTCCCCAGTGTCTCCAGTAATTTATTGAGTGAAGTCTGAAATGAAATATTCAGAAACATTTTTTTTCTCCATATGTCAGCATTTTGAGTTACATTTGACAGCAGTACAGCTCCTTCCTCAGAAATAAGTTTTTATCAGGTCCAGGGGCTATACAAATCCTAATTCATCCAATATGGAAGTTCCTCCATACTGCACAGTGGACTCCTGTACTTGTTTTTACCTTTTCTCAGGATAATGAAAAGTGGAGTATGCATATCCTGTCACAGTAGCACTAGCTCTGCATACAAGGATGAGGCTGATTGTACAGAGAGAGAACTAACACATTTCATAGCATAAGGATAATCTCTAATTGCAGTCTAACTTTAATAAAGTAACAAAGCCTACTTCAAACGAATCCCAAGAGTAAAAAACATTCTGTTTTTCAAGCAAGATCAGCCTAGATTGTCAGGAAGGTCTGTTCCCATGAGGTCAGAGTGCGCCCAGAGGTGTGTACCACCACATCTGCCACCTACCTGGAACTGTGCACTTATGCTAGGGGGTTTCTTCTTTTTGTGCAAGTGCAAGAGGGATTTTGTAGTTCGATCATGTAGAGTCATGCTTACTATGAGCTTCAGAGATTTGGAATCCAGCAAGTTCTAGAAGAAAGTTTTCATAATCCACATAAATTGTAAGTCTCTTAACTGCATCAAAATAAGCAAGAATGAAACTTACTGCTGAATGAAACTGCCTAGCTCCACATACAATGACATGTTACACTTCAGGACTATTTCAGACCAAAACATATTAAGATTAAAACTTTTTCATTGCCCCATCCCAAGAGTATAAGGTGAGCTACATAATTACTGTGTTTGCCTTCCATGACTTGATTAGAAATGGCTTTATATATTTATGGCATCTTTAGTCTAATTAAAGAAATGACAATTCACAATTTTTTTCTGTTCAGATCTTCTTATAAAGGTGAATGTTTACTTATCCTTCTGATTATGAAAAGGGAAGTTTTAGAGGATAAATGATAAGACTTCCCTACACCATGAAAGAGTATTTTCTGAAGTTAGTTCTGTCAACCAATGAATATTCTCAGTGTGAAAAAACAACAAATGAGAAATCTAAGTTTATGCAATAACTTTACCTTGGGAATGATCTGCTTTTGTTTGATACCTCTACTTTTCCTGTTAAAATATTAAAGATCATTATGAAAAAAATGCACATGATTTTTAGCTATTTCAGCAAGCCATAAATTGGTGCAATGAGGCAAGATGAAGGATAGAAGAAAATGAGCACAACAACATCAGAATGTGTTCATGCATAGAGCCTCTTACAAGTGATCGATGCAAGAAATGCAAACTGCTTCGCAACAAGTTTTTTTTTTTTTTTAAATAAAGCTTTAGGTATTGGAAGCTTTCAAAAGTGAAACAGTCTCTGAAGTTAAAGCTATTAAAAACTGTACTGTTGCATAGACTTATTTCTGTGCAAGTCATTCTATTTAGTTAGCTGTACAGTCATTGAATATTGAATGCTAAGGCACTACCAAGTGAAAATACCTCATTCAGAAGTTATTGCTGCTTGCACCAGAACCCACGTGAAAGTTCTTAACTGCTCACAGAATAACAACACATGCCCCGGCACTCCATTTATGAATTCTGATACATCTGAGATCATCCCCAGAACTTCCTGGGGCAGTACACAAACTTCAGGCATATAAATCCTATCCACAAACAGACACTGAACTAGAACCTGAAGCTGTCAGAAACAAGGCTGTAGTTCAAATTCTCCTAATTCAAAACATGATAACTCTGTGACATAAGGTATGTTCCAACCCCATGCCAACTAGTTTACATTTAGTTATTAGACAGGAGACCACAGACTGATTTTCTTATACATGCATAGCTGCACACAGGTAAAGAATCTTAACCCAAGAACATACATAGCATTGACATCCTGAATTTCAGGAAACTGTTAGTTTTAATTTGTGAGAGGTTTCATTAAAAGTTTCACAACAAATTTGTACTACATGCTTGGGTTTTAAAGCAAGTTTACGTGAAAAGCAGGCTTAACTATCAGCTTATGCAAAGGAAGCAACAAAGCATTCTCTGTAGCCTTTATGTTTTTTGAAGAAATTATTTTGTTCTTAATTGCTGATTGATTTTTGCAGGAGACAAACTTGGGACAAGTATGTATTTTATGGGCTAGAATAACTGCTTGGTTATTGTTGCACTTTCAAAGCAATACCTAGAGCACCAGAACTCACATGAAGTGGGAGCGGTGTTGAAGTCGATTGAGTGACCGAAGCAGCTTACAGGGATCATCTCCCTGCCATGGAAGTCCTTTTATACTTGCGATGATTTGTTCATGCATGTCTCTAAAATGATTCACAGCAAAACAAAGATAGCAAACAAAGACATACGACCATGAAGGAGAAAACAAGGAATTAAAAAACTAGAGATCCCATCACCAAGTGTGCTCCAAACAGTAGCAGGTCAATCCCAGACTACTTTTTCCTAAACATGAATGATTATGATGTCAAGTCAGCACTTTCTACTTTGTTAGTGCCCTAAAATTTAGTTACCAGGGTCACATAATAAATTACTTTCTAATTCTACCTTTTCATGTAAATTCTTAAGTCATTAATTCTGAATACACAGGGGAATTTAACCAAATGTATTTAATGTGCAAAGGACCTTTTTATTAAGCTAAGTAGCCTTTTCAGATAGATATAGGCTTCTCTGTAAGCAAGCACTAAATATTTATGTATATATTTGACTACTAAAATGAGGCTGTGTAAGCAGACTCCCATGAGAAATGCAAGTTAGAAACTAGCCGCTACAGGAATATTTGAAATTCCATTATAATGCTTTTTTTTTTTTAATTTTATTTCCATTTCAAGCTTATTTACACGTTTAGCTTTTCAAAGTAAGCCTGGGATGGTCCCTAATTTGTGGCAGATTCCATTATTTTAAGCATGCACCATGCTTGTGGAGTGTTGTGGCTTGGCACAGAACTTACCTTCTTTACTCTCCAGAGAGGCACAAACCAAAAATAACAGAAGCATAAGAGTCACTTCTGACTGTTAGATGCTATCACCTTCCTGAGCTGCTCATTGAGGCAGCAACAACAGTCTTAGAGACAGTTGCTTGTTTCCTCTGATATCTCTGAACATTTTTAGAATATCAAGCTTTTGTTTTAAGATATTGCAAGGAAACAGATATGTTAAACTATGAGCAAGACTGAATTGCATCTTTAGTTCTTAGCTGCCACAAGTGACAGAGGCTGTGTAGGATGAAGTAATTATGAAGCAGTAGGAAGTCATTACTTGATGTGTATTATACTTCATGGCTTCACTCTTACACAGAGCATGCTCAGAAGGTTAGTCTGTCCAGGAATGTGCCTCCCTGGCCTTTAAGCCCAGGCCTATTTCTACTTACTTCTTGTTTTCATAAAAAGAAATGATGTCTTCAAAAGCATTTATATCGAAATCCTCAGAACAATCAAATGAGAAATCAAGCATTGAGCAGCTGCAAAAGGAACATGTATAATACCTAAATATTCAACAGAAAGGCAAATATGCCTATACAGAATGATGTGCGGAGCCCACTTCTATAGGACTTGCCCTGCCTCCTAATCAAGTCATAAGGCTGCAAGAAACACGAGTGCTGCTATGAATTCTTCAGTGACAGACTGGCCGCAGAGGAATGCACAATGCTAAAAGCAACATACACAAAATAGAGATGGAGAACTTAAAAACCCTGTGGTCAATGGGACTGAGACTGCGTCACCAGTGTTTGGTAGTACAGGGTCTTACACAAAGTAAACTAGGGTATTGTTTTGATACAATTAAAAAGGTCAAACAAAACAAGACAGAAGAAATAAAGCCTGCTGTCCTTGTGGACAGATCTAGTTGACATTTGATATACAAAAGTGACTCATCAATTCAGGTCTTTTCCCTGATACAGGTTAGGTATGTTTTTCTCACCGGTAAACTTTTTCTACTGGTGTATTTGATCTCTGGAGTTCTCCAAGGGGAACTCTGGGTCCTTGGCGCACCACTCCTGTTATGAAATAATCAACACATTGAATTTTGACAAAGACAGAAGCATAACAGACAAAAATAACCCACCAATTATAACAAGCTAAGTATCTATCCAAGGGCCTGGAGTTTTCCTCTAGTACTTTAGCTAGCAAGCTAGACAGACCACTTTGTTTCTCAAACTCCGTACTATTAAGTAAATTGCAGCTACTGAGAAAAGCTTTTCAAAATTAGTATTTCATCTTGAATACTCATTTGAAACTTTAAGGAAGTCTGAGATGATCAATGAAGATCAAAAACAGTGGTAAGACGACCATGCACACTAGAACTTGTAATATCTTCCCAAACTTTTACAAATAGGACTACAAACTTAGCACAGCCTGTTGGCAATGGTGCACTAATTGGAGGGGAAGTCTGAATGCTCTCAGATAAAAAGTGACAACCTCTTTGTTGTGTACAGGTTAAGTCATTTTCACAAGTTAGTTTTGTCTATAGTACCAAATCAAGATCACACCTGGAAGGTTTTGCAGTAAACTAGTTCTGTCAACAAGTACTAACCAGTTTGAAAGTATTCAAAAGCATTTCCAGAATGTTTTTTCATACCATACCTGCAGTCTTCTGAGCTCTCTGGCGTCCAGCTTCCGCAAAGACAGCCATTGCTCGAATAGCTGCCCGCAGAACAGCCCAACGGAACACAGCTACAGGGTCCATTCCTATCAGCTCCCGAACATAGGCACTGTCACTGCTTCGTAGTAAAGCAACAATATCTGGTCTCATGTAATCCATATTTTTCTCTCTGAAATCCTGCAGGACAGGAACATTGAACCACAAGCTCTCAGGAAAGCAGTTACACAGACACCACCCAGAATTGTGTTTTGATATTCATCACAATTCAGTGTAGTTATTCTAAATAATTTTCACTATAGTGAGCACTATCCTCAAGTCTGGGCAGGGGAAAGAATCTAAAATACACCTGATTCAACTGATTCAGCCCATTCCCAGAAAACTTTCTACACCCTGACAAACCTGTCAGAAACACAAGGAATGTTTTTTTGGTTTTTTTTGTGGCCATCAGATCAGTTACCTACTTTTATCTGGTATTTAACTTTCCCAGCAAAGTGTCGAATAATAAAAGCAGGTTCCATTACTGGGGTTCCAACAAAAAACTTGTTCTCCTCATGCTGCTGTTTGAATTTTGCAAGTAGAGTTTGGTTGGTGGCATGTGGAAAACTAGGAAAACAAAACAGAAAAAGTCAGCTATTTTTCCCAAATACAGTTATGTTTATTGAAGTGCAAGGTGACAGACTGAACACCTATTGATCCTTGTGGAAAGTATTCATTAAGATTTCTAAATTTTAGTTGCTACTTATACACTTGGTTTGGATCTTAGAGGTGGACTTAATTTTTGGACAGAAAAGAAACAAACAGTTCTACACATAGCAGAATATTCTGAGGTTTCAAGCATACATCAAGCTTAGTTAGTACCACACTAACTATTTACCACATTTATTACTTACTGTTCCAAAGGCTCACAGAAATGCATTTTACTTAATCATAATTCCATTGTAAAACACAAAAGTGAAAGTTTCCAAATCTGCTTAAGCCAAGATTCAATTTTAGCATCAATTTATATCACTACCATACTGGAATTATTAGAAACAAATGAGTGGAGATCACACAGTCATAAGATGACCCTTTTGCTTCCCACAAAATTCCGTTTTTTTTTTTTTTTTAGGTGCTA
>VXAA01000915.1:245113-256172 GCA_013399115.1 Anseranas semipalmata
TTTTTTAGGTGCTATATTTCTGTTCCCTTCCACAGCCCTTCCCTCCTCCCTGCCACAATTTTTTTTTTTTTTAATCCAGAAGATGTTTGTTGCTTACTTGCTTTCTTCATCCAGAAGATAGAAGAGACCAGTAGGCTTCTTGCTGATTAAGTGAATGCAGGCCACATTATCAGTGTAGTCAATATTGTGCCAAGTGATCCCTTCACTCTTATATTCCTCCTGCGTAGCTCAAGAAAATTCCCTCATCAGTACAGTGCCCTGACCTTCAATGTACTGCGGTCTAAGTGCTTAAAAGACATCCTTGAACAGCTATGGCAATTTGAGTTTGTTAGCTCAGGCAGCAGAAACAAAAATAAGGAAAATTTATAAATAAGAACAGAACAACAGGCATATTGGGTCAGATCAAAGGTCCATGTAAGCAAGTCACTCAACAGCGGATGTTTAGGGTAGAACTATTTAAAAATCAAAACAGTGAAAGAATGTCCCTTCCCCTATTACGCCTTTCCAGCAATCAGTACTCTACAAGCTTGGAGTCAGACATTACATCTACAGCATTACATTTAAAACCCTAGACAGACATATTGGAGGAACTTAAGTCTATCTTTCTCTTTCCTAGTTGTTGTATTATAAGAAATGACATATTTAATATGAACTTCCAGCACTTCCAAATTACACTGCCAGATGAAGTCACGTAAGTTTCAAAACAGGCAGTTAAGCCCCAGAACTTCAGAACTTCCCTAAGGAAGCAATGTACATTGCTTAGGTTCAGAGAATTTGGATCTCTCTTTGACAAGAGAATTTGAAGCTCTTCTGCAGAAATGATAATGCATCAAACGCTTGACAGAACAAGCTTCCCATCAAAATACGGAACCAAAGTATCAGCTCTTCTTACTGCTGTAAATGACCACAGAAGAAGTTAAAGATAGGTTACTAATGTAAAAAAAGATAACCCTCAGAAAATTAACTGAAATAAGTTTTACATTTAACAAAAGACAAAGAGCACCTCTCTTACTGGTCTATGAAGATAAGAAATAGATTATTTTTAAGTAGGTAGAATTAAATCTAATAACAGACTGCTCAGTGTGCGTGCCACATTACAGAACTGAAATACCACTTTCCACAGACAATAAAGCCTTTCTTTAAAAGCTATAGAGACCCCTCTACCCACCCCCTCCCGAGGGCCCTCATGCTGCAAGAGATACAGGAAATGGGTCATTCAAGGATTAAACTCATTTGGAGAAAGGCATTAGAAAAAGAAAACAACATTAACTATTTACTCTAGTTATCCTGGATAGCCACTTCTGTCATAAGTTACAAAACAGAGACCTCAACACTATGTTTACGTATGAAGTTTGTATGCCTTGCAATTTCCTTCTCGTTAAAATGCTTGTTTAAAGTTATCTATGTATTGTTGAAAAAATACCACATATTACAGAATGACTTCATTCTTTCAGCAGAGCAACCAGAGAATAACGTTTTGGCACAAACCAGAAAAAGTCCAAGTCTAGAAGAAAAAAGCCCCCAAACCTCAGTCTAGAAATGCAATCTGTTAGCTCTTGCAGTACTCAAAGCACTCTGTAAGAAGATGGTACCTTCTGCAAACAACTACATCAATATATGCCAGCAGTATCAGGATTTCAGAACTACTGCCAGTATCAACATACAGTTGTATCCCCAAATGCAGTCAGGTGGAAGTAGCAACAAAGACTGCTTATTAAATATTTACCAACTGACAAAAATAACAGAAACTGTCCCCCAGCATTTTTTTTTATTTTTATATAAAAACAAACAAACAAAACTGAAACACACACCACACCTATGGATTTTCAATCTCAAAGTTTAGAGTTCATCTGATTTCTGTCTGGGGTTGCCTGAATGTCTTTTTTTGTCTCTTGCAGTCAAACAAACGCACTGCTAGCTCTCTGAAGAAAAACCCAGCTATCATTAGCACATGCAGAGCACTAAACACAGCAGAGCTGCAATCTTCAAACAATATCATAATAAGCAATATTAAAACAAGAAATTAAAAAATATCACATTTGGAAATATATTCAACCAATTGTAAAAATTATGCCATGAGGTTTTGCAGAAGTTTGCATAACAGATGAGCCCTAGCTAAAAACAAGTTGCTGTTTCAGTAACTAATTTCTTACCTGTTCCAATTTGAAAATATGTTGATTGAAATAATACTGAAGCTGCTCATTTGCATAATTTATGCAGAATTGCTCAAAACTGTTGGTTTCAAAGTCTTCAAACCCAAAAATATCCAGTACACCAATAGACAAACACTAAAGGAAGAAGATGTGGAAATCTAGTTAAGCAATCTGTCATACAGTGAGTGACTTAACCCACAACAGCTAGCCATCACAAAAGATGCTATATCATATGTTGATGGATTTTAAATAACTGTAGTGTATGTTAATAGATTCTGAATATTTAACAGTTATGTCTACTGTGAAAACAAAAGTAAATATTACGAAAACATTTACTAGGAACTTCAGAAGAATCTAGGTTTATCCCAGATACCTGAACATGTCATCTACGGCATTCTCTGATAACTCTAAATATACAACTGTCTAAAAAGATTTGCTTTTGTGAGAAACTTACTGTAACAGATTCCTCCATGTCCTTCTTATTAAGGAGTGCATGATTAATTCGCAGAACAATCCAATCAAACAGAGCACTGTACAAGGATTTTGCCATTGAATCACGAGCTGTTATTGCCTGCAGATGAAACAAAAAGTTCATAACTTTTTAAAAAAAGCAATTCTACTTCAGAGCAGTGTCACTCAGAGGTTACGATCCTATCAGTGACAAAAACAAAATCTTCTTTTAATGCTAACTTCTAGCGTCCCAAACATGCCACGCCAAATGTGAAAGTTTACCACATTAGCTTTTTGTAGCAAGAAAAAAGAACCAGTTTTCAATTATTTAAAATAATTCTATTGGTGTTCTTTTACTCACCTCATTGAGACTATATGGCAAAATAAGCTTATCATTAGCAGTCACAGTTTTTCTTTTTGTTAGCACTTCCACTAGAATTTCGCGTTTGACCTTCAAAATAAGCAAAAACAAGAGTTATTGCCACCCTAAAACTCCCCAATGAGTACTCTGATGGCAACAATGGAGATTAACATTTCCTCAGAGAAGCCCAAGCACTTTGAAAACAGCTACATTTGTCATTCATCAATAGCTTTACAAGTTCTTCAATTCCTTTAAATTACTCTCAGCTTAGATTCATTCAGATCTTTCCCTATGGTGGCAAAGCACGCATCTCCAGTAAATTTATTCCTGTTCAGCTCCTATTAGCAAGTAAACAGATTCTACTTCCACGCTACGGGCTACATTCCATCCCTAACCCCAGTAATTTCACCGCATTCATCCATTTCCCCTACCATAAGATGAATGTTGTGGAAGCATCATAAACCAGATATAGACACAGCATACTGGGCCACAACATATTGAAGAAAAATGATGAGGTAGAGCACAAGAAAAAGGTATGTCAGACATGAGAACTAAAAAGAAATACTCCACTTTCAAAAGCTGAGAAAGAATGTCCAGCACTTCAGGAGGTCCTACTTCCAATCCTTCATCACGACCTGTAGCTTTCTTCTTATATGTAACATTGCCCAAATAAAGAATAGCTGAAAGCACTGAAAAAATCCTAAGGAAGAAAAAATCATGTTACAAGAATTTTTCATATGAGTAGAAGTTCATTATAACAGGCTAATAGACCCAATTATTTTTCAAGACTTGACCATAAACACAAATATTCAGCTTTCCTTGATTCCTACTGGATTAAATGTGATCCCAATATGTATACAGTTTATTGCAATTCATAAATGTTAACCAGCTGTCAGTAACAGAGGCTGAAAAGTTCCACTTACTGTTTTTTTGTTGCTGAAAGAAAGCCAACCATCTCCATCGCTTGTTTTAATCTTTCAAAGTCATGCCGGAGATCTTCCCCATCTTCAATTTTCAAGTTATGCTGTGAAGAAAGCCTGTTACTTAAATGCAAAGAAAGAAGCCCAAACATCACAAGAAAACATTTATGATCCGTTCTGCTTTCTTTGATCTTTAGCACAACGTCAAACAAACAACAATTATCAATGAATTTGTAAATCCCCATCACAGATTACCTGGTTGAGGTAGAAATAATCTTCAGGTTGCTTGAGGTGAAATTCTTTACGCTCTTCCTCATTGACTCCAAGTAGCAAATAATAGAAGACATGGTAGTTCCTACAAATAAAAAAAGTGAAATACATTTCTCTTTCATGAAAATGTACTGATTTTTCTTTTATTCTATATACTTTAAATGCTATTAAACTCTCATAATGATTATGATCATATTAACTGTGCTAATCTCTTACCTTTCACCTTTTTCATGAGAAACCAGACGAGACTTTTCAAGCAGGTATTTTTCAACAACAGCCCTAAAGAGACCCAAAAAAGGAAAAAAGCATGAGTGCAAAAAANAAACATCAGACAGCAACAGCCAAGAGAGTTCAAATAATTAAATCTGCACTAGCATACATAAGAGAACAGCTTAGCTGCTATCTCAAACCTAAAACAAAAAATTCAGTATGCACTATATTCTAACTGTAACAATGAAAACAAATAGAATCATAGAATCATAGACTGGTTTGGGTTGGAAGGGACCTTAAAGCTCATCCAGTTCCAACCCTGGGGCACAACAGGTCCCACCAGCCCAGGCTGCCCAAAGCCCCATCCAGCCTGGCCTCAAACACTTCCAGGGATGGGGCATCCACAGCTTCCCTGGGCAACCTGTGCCAGTGCCTCACCACCCTCATAAGAACAGAATTTCTTCCAAATATCTGATCTAAATCTACCCTCTTTGTAAAACCATTACTTCTTGTCCTATCACTACACTCCCTGACAAAAAGTCCCAAGAAATACCCAAGAAACATTAAACTTCGGTGTTCAGTTCTAGTAGACAACTGGGAAGAGGCAGATGGAGCTGACAAAAAGTGCTGATGAAACGTTATAAGAAGAAACAAGACGCATAGTGCTAAGAATGTTACCTACTCTAACAGTTATCTGTTAAGGAATGCAAAGACTACAAAACCCCAGCAATACACTGAATAACTGTCTGCTTCTCAAGAAAACAAATTTATGTTATATACATCAGCCTGAAACAGAGGCGAGGAAGACAGAAAACTTACTAGTTTGACGTAATAAGTTCCTAAATAATAAATAATCTAAACTCCTTGACATGGGATACAAACAGAACAAGGCCAAAGTTTGAGCAGCTTTTTCTCACGCTGAAGACAAAACAAATGTACTCAAATTGTACCAATCTCCTGAGCTAGAGGGACTTCATCTGTAAAGACGCCAATTTTGTTCAGACTAACACTCAAAGCAAATGTGGCACAAAGGCATTTCTGTTATTGCCTTTTTGTAAGCTGCAAACATGAAGACGACCCAAAGGAAAGATATGCTGGTGCACAAAAGGCAGTAACAGCAGTAATACTCCACAGTGCAGCAAGCTTCAGCTGATGGTATGGGGCAGAATCCTATACCGATATTCTATGTTATGGCATTGCACCTGAAGTAGCACAGGCATATCTTGGCAACATACTGCTGTAAACTTTGTAGATACAGGCCTTTAAAATTTAAGATGCATTTTACTAAGCAAGATCTAAAAGAAATGATTTTATGGCATAATCTTAGACAAGCAACTATATGAGTATTTACACATAAGTTTCTAATATCACAGAAAAATTTTTGGACAAAATTATTCACTTGAAGTGCCTGCTAATGAAGAAAAGCAAAGTATAATCTTCAATTAATAATATTGAGGGACTACAATAATATGACATTATTGCATCTACTACAGGGTGAAACATGTAAATACAATTCTAAGAGTTAGCTGTGGCTATTATATGTTAAAAAAAATAAATGTAGGTATAGAATATTTCAACATTGTCCTTCAGACAGAAGCACACAATTTCAAGCAAGTCAAGTAAAATCACATTTTTTTTTAATTTTCTTTATAACTGGTGTTTAATTTGTTTCTTTAAAATGGCTTCCTCAAATCTATTTCACTTCTCTCCAACTCCTCTTAAGAAAAATTCAGATCTGTTTTTAATTACAAAATGGCAAGGACAATGAGTGTTATGGAGAAAGCCCTCATCTAGTATGAAGGTAAAAAGAAGCAGCAGCAGTAAAATTCTTAAGTTGATATGGTTGTAGAGCAAGGTGAGAATATTATGCATGACCTGCTTATTCCATAGAGCTCGGTTATAGAGTCTTGAAAACATATTCCACAGTGGCAAGCTATTCTCACATGAGAAGAGCCTTGACAAGGCAGTATTTTGTATACGCCAGAGTCTTCAGAGATTCCTAAAAGCACACAGATCAACTCCAGAAGAACCTCAGACTGTACTTACCCTCGGACAATACCATTCTCTAAATAGTTGACTTGAATAAACTTTCCAAAACGACTGGAGTTATTGTTATGTGCTGTTTTTGCATTTCCAAATGCCTGTAATAAAGAAAATGAGGTAATTTTCAATTAAACTAAATAGGCCAACACCATAGCATTACTTACTCCTGTTCATTGTTTAGCCTCCCTTTAGCTGGCAACGCACACACGAATTATTACAGAAATGGCAGCATACAGACACCAAAAAGTGATCTTAGGAAGCCTGCAATGCTCCGCACAGATCTGTACTCATTTATTATTTGCCTTATGCAATAACGTTTGGGAATCTGAGGAAGGGGAATAATAAACTTAAATACTTTTACGAGTACAGGAAGGGTAATCACAGCAAGAGAGCTCAAATCAACCTCAATCACTAACAACCATGAACTTAGGGAGGATATTTGATAGGAGGAAGACAGCACAATTACCACGATATTGCCTCTTCCACAGAAAAGCCACAAACTATGATCATTCCTTAATGTACCGCTCCCACGCAAAATTTTCGCAATGAAAATAATTTTTCTTTAAGTGAGAACAGAACATACGATCCCACTTACAAAGTTAGCCTATGCATTTTCAGAGTTGTGTATTCAAAGAAAGATAGAGACAAACGGAAAAACTTTGGCTTACAGAGCCACATCACACTCATCGGCCAGTTACCTCTGCCACGCAACGCTGAGAACGTGGTTTCATTAGGAGGTGTTGGGGGGGGTATGGCACAAACTCTAACCATTGGTGCCTACGCATCTTTAATAGTTTAGCCCCTCAGATAGTTGCTAGTACATATATAACACAAAATGTCCTCTGCATGAGCCTTACTTAGAAGCTACAATTACATCTAAAAGCCCAGCAGAATTAGTTACTGGGAATATCCTTAATGTTATCAACTCTGAACTATGTGTCCTGAGGTTAATAGAAACTTGTCATCCTCTTAATATGAGCAGATATTTCCTCTTAAAGCTGCTCCAAGTAATTAAGGCCTGTATTAGGAAATCCATCCTAGTACAGAACATTTGTGGAATGACTTCACAAAGATGCCACTCTTCCTCCACACACGCATCCGCAGAACGATGGACATGTGAGTACTGCACACAACAGAGAACTAAACTGCTGACGTATAAAACTACCCAATTACGCTGTATATCCTAGGGGAGTACTGTTTTCATGACAGTCGTGTTGTTTGTATATTGGAACTCTTCCCTCCTCTTCCTCCTTTTTATTCTCTTTTTTTCCTTTTTCTTTTTTCTTTTTTAAACTACCTTACAAGGTTGCAGCTGCATTGCATTTTGACACCTGCCTTGCTACTTCCAAACTAGGTTCTCAAAGATCTCTTACAAGTAGCTTTCTACTGCCAGTTGCATAATGTTCAGAGGCCGCCAGTAACTTGTGAAGTAAAATACTTTTATAAGCTGGGAGAATTACCACCATTCTTTGGACAAACATTATTCCTGATCTAAAGGAGAAAGCTACAGGAGCTCTTCCTGTGCAGGGCGAGAACAGACTCTGCTGTAACTTTAGAAAAGTCAGTGGGTTTCCGAAGAGAGAGGATTTCTGTCCAGCAGTGCTTATAGATGACTGAGGCCGAGTTCAGCCTTCCAATTTCTAGAGACCATGCTACATGTGTTGTAATGCAAACAGCATCCCCATTCAGATTTATCAAAGAAAGCATTGACCAGAGTCGTCAATATCTTTTCGTACCTACTACCCAACAACTTAATTTACGTACTTTTTTTTTGTTTCTTTTTACAGAGCCCACATTGCATAAGCAGTTTATTAACGTACATATAAAATCCCGGTCAACTTCTTATAGTTAATGAACAATATCAAACCAAAAGTGGAAGCCCAGTAACATCAGCACAGCAAATTCTCAGCTTTGTAAGTCCTCTCCCACTGACGCTGGCTCAGCTATGGCTCTGTGAAGAACATGATCCAGCTTCTCCTTTACTGTATTAAAAAATCTCTTGCAGTAAAGCTTTGCCAAGCTGCAGAGTAGTGCACTTGCAAATTCATCCTGTAAGAACATCTTTTTAAAAACTCTTCCAACTTAAGCCACCAGTTTAGTAGTGATATTACAGAAATCAACACACAGAATAGCTACACTTGGAAAATTATTTTTTAATAGTAAATATTTTGGCATTATAGAGTTAAGAAATCCCATAACCCTGGCTTCCTGAAAAACTTTTCTTAGTGATTACTCATGTAAGCAATGAATACAGTTTAAAACTAAAGGCTCTTATGATCTCATATGTCTGGTATTTGGTCAAAGCATACAGCAAATTCTTAAAAGCTGATCTAATATTATCAGTTTTTAGGAAAGTTTTCATGTACTGAATGGTTTTCTCATAAAGGCCTTTAACATCCACAACTTTTTAAGGAACATTCCAAGTCACTTAACATTTTGGGTGGAAGGTTGTTTTTTCTTTTTTTGGTAACACTTAGCTTTAGACCTCAACTCCAGTCACTGCTACCATATTCTTCAATACACTTGGATGAGTTAACTACATAAGAATTGACATTACTGCCTAAAATCAGAAAAGCGCAAAAAATTGAACATGTCAAATATTTCAGTATTAAGTAGTTAGATATCTTTAACTGAATATGGCCTTATCCTAGAGAAAACAGATTACAGATAAGAATTAAGCTCCTATATTATCTAGCCACTGCTCTGTATAGAAAGCATCTTTCATGGATAATTCTAGCCAGGTGCTCTATACAGAGCTCAAATTCAACTGAAATATCTCCCTGGTTTGCCTGTACAGAAAGCCACCTATGTCTTTACAAAATAAATTCAAAAGATGTGAAGGGTCAAGATACAATTTCAGCTAAAGAGAAGTAATCATTTGTATAACCAAAGCTATTTACTGTTTTCCCTTGTGAATCCATGAGGAGATAGATTAAAATGAAAAACTAAAACTAAACCACTCCAACGCAAAATACTAGCTGTATAAAAAGAGGCTGAGGTGAAAATAGCAGACCAAGGCCGGCAGGAATCAGAACGGGCATAGACTATTCTGGGAGTCAGGAAGTCATCCAACCCATCCTTTTACCTTGAAATGCAAGAGGCATAAACTGGAGTCTGCTATTCAAAACTCCTGCAACAACAGCGATAGCTTGACAGTATTTAGGAAAAAAAAAAAAGCCAAATTCTCATGTGTTGTAAAAAGAAACCCCCAAGCTACACACATGCTCCAGTGATCTGCCTCAGGAACAGAACTAGAAACCTTAATTCCTTCTTAAGAATTGCCAAAATCTGAGAAAGCTATCAGAGTTTCTATGTAAACCACTCTTATCCATGGCAAAACCACCACTGCACAGGCCACTCTTTTAATGTACCAAATGACGTTGAAGAATCAAATTGCAGACCCTGGAAGAGGAAATGACTACTTCAGAGCTGAACTCAGTTTTGCAGCGGTCTTCACAAAAACGCTGCAAAACATCCACCCATCAAAATGGAAGTTAGAGCCTTCAGGGTAATTTTGCAACTTGACATGCTATATGAACTCCTGGGGAAGTCTAAACAATCCAAATAATAAAGCTGTATAAAGGACAAGGTGATTTTTCCCAAGAGATGTGTGCAGCAGGAAAAAGTACACAACAGCACATTTCTACAAAAAAGCCTAGTAACAAGGAAGTTCCATTCCTTCTCTGATTACGATCCTTAAAACAAATCCATGCAGATAATAGCCTCAGAACAACTACTTTCACTTAAATAGAATTGACTACACCCACTAAATATATATGCAGACTTTTATGGCGAATGCAAATGAAAACCAGAATTGAAGCACCACTAAGCTTAAGCCCGTCTCATACCAGGACCACACGTACAACAGAAGCATAATAAAGAAAGCAAAGCTGATAGCAAATTGCTTTACTCTGTTTTCCATAGAATGGTAAAACATAAAGGTTTACTTTCTACAATAAAATTTAACAAGCTTTTAAATATACTGGCTGACTTCTAGAATATCTCCCCCCCACGCACACTGATTGTGCTGTCAATTAATTAATTCATATTAAAACTGCATTCTTTAGATAATCACTTAATGAATACTTCCTCTCGGACTTTCCATTTTCTTTGGGTCTTAATTCTTCTCAAGGAATGGTTTGGTGCCATTCAGAAATCTTTCAGAACACATCCAAATGGAAGTAAATGATGCTTTCCAAAATAATACATTAAAAAGTTATGACAACTACGGTATTTCCATCTATCCGCCCCTCTTCTCATCTTCCATTTCAGAGGGAAACAAATTTTCAGTGCACTAAGAAAATAACTTTTGAAACAAACCCAGGATACTGAGGGTTACAATTTGACAATACACAGCAAGCCAAGAGGAGCTTTGCTGCCAAAAGAGGAAGCTCTGGCTCCCTCTTGTTATGTCCCTTGCCACATGCTCCCATTCCCTTGCTTCATTTTCTGCCATTTTACTCATTTAATTGGCTTGAAGAATCTGATAAGTGCTAGACCCAGTGCAAATGAAGCACAGAAGAGGAAAAACAGACTTCCCACCATTCAACAGCAGCTCATGTCTGTCAGGTCACTTCATGTCCTTATACTTGTACCAGAGCTAAGTCTGATTTTTAGCTGAGTTATCCAGAAATCAAGCTTTTTTTTTTTTT
>VXAA01000915.1:256216-270643 GCA_013399115.1 Anseranas semipalmata
TTTTTTTTTTTTTTGGTGCTTTGTATTTGTACAAGCTGGATGGCCAGATACAGCTACTATGGTAAATAAATCTTACCTGATATTTTAATAAAATTTATCAATGTGTTTTTAAAAGCTTGTACTTGTCATTTTAGAGATGTACAGTTAACAAAAAGTTCAGAGTCTTAGCCTGTGCACTGTGCATTTTGTATCTGAAACACGTGGTTTATGACATTTTTCCCTGGTGAAAGGAAAATACAAATTTCTTGGAAACTTCCTAACTGTGTATGGAAAGGTTTAACTATCTTGCTTGAGACTCCACAAACTAAACAATGGTTTGATTCACTATTCCCAATTTGACCCAAATAATAGTTCCCAAATGTAAATTCCTTCGTAGGACTTCACCGTAAGCAAACTGAACGTAACCGTCAATACTGGAAGGCAAAACTCCAAGTCAAGGAGCTATACTTTAATCACTAAATTTAGAGGACGGAGAAGTCAGAAGTATCTTAAAACAGAGCCTATCTTTATCTTCCTACCCGTTTTTAAGAACCCACTCTTCACTAAAGATGATCTACATTAGCCTGGAGAAACAATTTAAAAAAAAGCTGAAAGCACTTCCTATACAGCTAAGGCAACTATGTCTCAGGAACTGTTTTTACAAGGTGAACTGTTGAAAAACGGCACAAAACAAGACACACAGCTTCAGGCTGTGCTGAAACATCAGTGTCCCACGGAAGCACACAGCCTTTTACAACGTTCTTTTTGTCTAGAAAGCTGCAAGCAGCACCAAATATAACCAGAAGTAGTGCAAGTTACCACTGCTTATTCGGTCCTCAGCAGGGAGTCTTACGAACAGGTCAGACTCTGGTGCCGAGGCTGAGCAAGAAGCCCCTGAGGACCAGGGACTAATCCATGACCAGCCCTCCTTTCACTAGTGCACATGATGGCAACTGTGCTAGTACCATACTGAATTTTTTAACCTACCCTGTCTCGGTTTCATCTATTTCATCTCTCAGATGTTTGAAGGTAATGTCAAGCAACTTTCAAGGTCATATCTCCTCCCGTGGTACAGCTATAACTCCATTCTTCAAAGTCTAGAAAATGTGAACAGGCAGCTAGAATACTCACTGTAGTTTAACCTCAAATTAATTACAGCTTTGGACAGAGATTAGTTAGCCACCACAGAAGCACAATTCGGTAAGAAACACGTTTCCAAGTTCATTATTATGTGATAAAGTTATAAATCCACCTTTATAGCAAACTAATACTGCTCACCTCTCCTATGCTAGAAAGTTTGGCTTTAACTCCTTGAACTTTTACTAAAGGTCAACCTATAAGCAGACGCTTTTTACTTAGGTGCCAGGAAAATTAGAGGTGACTGAAAAGAGGAAGTCCTGACCGAAAATGCAACCTAATTTTTCATCATTAAAGTTAAGGAGACAGATTTCAGTCAAGAGGACATTTTCATTTGTGGATACCCTTTCAAGAGGACTCAAAATAAAATATTCTCAAATATTTCAGGCACACTACAAAACTGTTCATGCAAAAAATCCCCTGAAACACCCATTTAAGAAAAATTCCCTTGTACCACTTCAGTTCCGTTAAGCAAAAACCCAAATGAGTCATACACTTGGATGTAAAAGTGACCAACTGAACACAAGAGTTTTTCAGCAGTTTATCTTCCACAAAGCAAAGTAAGCTTCAGTGCATTCCTCCCTGAGATCAAGATTTGACTTGATTTTTATTTTTTTTTAAATTGCTCTCAGTAAATGGAATTGCACAAGAACATCCATAATTGGGAAACCTGGAAGCTTCACTGAATCTGCTCTGCAGCATCCAGATCAGGACAGTTTGATTTTACTTCTCTATGATCTAAACCTATTACAGCTTTTTGATGTGCACTGCAATTATGTTAACAGAGAAGTATATTACCACAACCTTAAATGGAGCTGTGCCACGATCACAGGTACCTCAGCGACTTATTCTAGCCTGGACAAATCTTAACTTCGCATCTGTAGGTTTCAAAAACGTTTCTTTCTCCTTAATTCCAAGTCAGTGAGCAATACTTTTAATACAAAAACATAAATTCAGTCTTGAAAGACATTTTAGGATTCAGATGTTCCTACATTTTTGGTGTTTTGACCCTTCACCTTTTGCAGTATTTGGAAGGACAAGTTTACACTGAACCAATTTGTGACTAACAAACACCTTCAAAGATATAGAATGAGAAGTCTGAGAATTTCAGAGAAGGGTCTCACATTTTAGACAATACGTAATCCAACAGCAATGTTAGAATCTGTCTGGCACATTTGAAGCTAAACATTCAATTGGTCGTCATTTTTCTAGCTAGCATGTTTTCTTGTGAAATGCAGGACTAAACGCTCAGTGGATGACTGAAGAAGCTGCAGAACTTATGACAACCAATCCTACTGTAGAAAATCACAAACATCTTTTCATGAAAATTCCCAGACACACACTACGTTTACCTGTGACTCTAGCAAAGTTATTAGTTTTAATTTTGAACCAAAGGATACGTGCACTTCTCATTCAGTGGACAAAATGCCACACAAGATTTCATCTCTCTGCCTGCTTCGAGACAACTGCATCACGTCCTGCACATCAGGGGCTGAAATAGTTAATTGCATCAAATGCAGACAGATCAGCTGATCGAACAGTGCTTTCCACAGTGACCCCTTCCTGTTTTCTGTTTAGAACTGCAAACTTGAACTCCAGAAACCAGCAAACCTCAAACAATCTTACTTCTGCTTTCAAGCGGCAGAAAGCAAGGCAAAAAAGAACTTGTACATATTCCTCATTCTTTACCAAAAAGCTTTCAAATCATATTTATAAACGTAACACATTTTAAAGCAACTTCATTGCTTTTAACGTTTTAGATAAAAGTTTTAAAAAATCCTTTTAAGAAAGTGTTGTTACATTTGAAAATATTTAAACCTAAAAATTATAATAGCTGTATTCAATCTTCTTGCTGTTCAAGATTTTATTAATGGTGACCATTACATTCATCAGAGCTTTCAGAGTTTTTTCTTTCAAATGAGAGAAGAAAAGGGAGAGGCTAAAGTCTACAAGATCAGATTAAGTTTGTCCTACCGTTACCTCATACAAGAACAGTTGTACCCCCCTTCTCACATATTTAGTTTTGGTTTCTATTGGAAATGCCGTAGTAATTAAAAGCAAAAACTGACTCTCACTTTCTCCCCAACTAACAACGTTACTCTTTCCAAAGCAAACATTTGTAGAAAGGAAATAACTCCCTCAAAAAGAGAGTTTATAAAATGCTGCAGGACATGCTTACACACAAAGGCACAATTACGCTAAGCCATGGACCAATCTTTCTATGAAAAGTTTACTTACGATTTCAGTTTGATTCAATTGCCATCAAAACTAAGATGGAAGACGCAAATAACCTCTGTCCCAAAATGTTAGTGTTTACTGGCGGAAAGTTAAGTCAAATATCAACTAAAAGCAGCAGGAAGTCAACTGCACAGCAGGACGAACTAAGAAAAATCAGTTAGAAGCAGTCTAGCAACACAGCCAAACACCAATGCAGCCCAGAGATATTTAAAGCCTAAGCCAAGTAGGTGATTCTCAAAAGACTCTCAAAACTGGTATTCAACAGCTGTTATTTGAAGGTTTCAAGAAACAATTTTGACAGAAGGTAATTTTAGCAATAAGTTTACCTCCAGAACTGGTCCAGCTCCTAGAATAGTTCTCTCCACACCACTTGCGTACCCTTTCTGGCTCAGCGCTGTGAGGCAGTGAATTAAGAAGTTTGTGCTTTGAGTTTTTCCAGAACCACTTTCACCTGATATAACTATGCACTGATTAACATGTTTTTTAAGCATTGTGTGATAAGCGACATCAGCAATGGCAAAAATATGAGGCTCCAACTTCCCAAGCTGATGATTCTCATACAGCTTGACATATTTAGGATTATAAATGGGCAAGAACTTGAAGGGGTTAATTGCAATCAAAATACTTCCTGCGTAAGTATAAATTTTATGTTTTAGAAAGCGGCGTTTGAGATTTTCTAGGAGTGTGTTCTCTGTTAAGTTGGGAATATTGCACAAGTCATCAAAGTCCTCCTGATGCCATGGAAGGAAACCTCTTTCAACCAAACGGCGAGCATCCGTCTCCTTGGATAGCAGTTGCATCTGGGCATATTTGATGGTCCCATCAGTGTTCCTTTCTTGCAAAAGAAAGTAGTACCCATCCTTTTGAGGATGCTCATCCTGAGCACGACGAGGCCAAAGTAAAACTCTATGAACAGGAGAATCATTTATATCAAGTACCCATTCTTCACCACCCGATTCTTTCACCTCCACAAGCACATAATGTTTCGAGACATCCAAGTTTAAGATATTAATCACATCCTTGATGACATCTGAAGATGTGGTGTCCTTGGATGCTGTCACTTTGCAGCATGGAGCACTTTCTGTCGAGAGTTGGGGGTAAATATGAAGATTATAGGCTGCCTTTGCCTGGCAAACTGCACTGTCAGCATCTTTTAAACTCATTCTGCCCCAAAATGGGCTTCGGTCTTCTACCCCTGCTTAAGATGCAGTGCCCATTGTCTAAAAAAAATGAAATTAAATAAAAAAAAGAAGAAAAATAAGTCAGGTGTTACAAAATGTGTACAAGACATATTAAGGCAAGGTATTATTTTCTGGAGGATGAAGATAAGTTATTAAACAGGCAAATTATTAACTAAAGATCACTATTTATGAACAGCAGTGCTTATTTCAGTCCATTTAGCCCATCCCATGAAGTGGATAACTGTAACAATATCTATCCTCTTTCCATTTTTGCTTCTATTCCCATGCCATCCTCTCCTCCCCATAATGGCAGCACAAGCATTCGTATGGCCACAAAGCAAACTGAACTGAGATAAATGTCCACATTGAAACTTCATTGTTTCCACAGGTTAGTGTTAACCCAGATGATTTCCCTGACCTGGTTCTCCATGTGGCTACACAAACATTTATTCATCCTCCCACACAAACTCTCCCTTAAAGCTGCACAAGCACCTTGAGGTAGAAACAGTTTGATCGCTTCTTAAATCAGTGGTGCCATGAAGTATGGCAGGAGCAGCAGTGTATAGGTGCAAGGAGGAAGAGAGTTCTTACACTGCAATTCACAATTTTTTTCTTCTTTCCCCGACCTCTTTTCATGAAAGCTACAGGACAGGTACAATATTTATCCCGCTCAGCTTTAGGAAACTGTGCCTATAACTGGGCAGTGCAAATACCGCTGTGATCTCCTTCTAACCCTGCACGCCATGGTGATTTCTTGAGCACGCATAATTTACCCAGAAAAGAGACTGCTAATTTCACTCGAGTCAACCACATCCTTGGTACAGAAAGGTTCGATCTTGCCTTTCATCTCCTATTTTAGGCAACACAATAAAATTAGTCTTATTGCAACTACAGTTCAGCTCAGCTAACAAGATCCCAAATAACCCAGTTCATTCACAAGCCTTTATTCCTAATCACATCAACCATCTCCTCACTAGGTTTCAGGAACCTCACTCATGAGCCTCCAGAAATCATCCATTTCTACTGCCTCTACTTCCTGCCACCCCTCATGGAGGCCAGCAATCTAACTTCAACCTAACAACCACGTCACGGAAGTCAAACTCCTCCTTGCTGCCAAACCTAAAAGCCTCTAGAGTTAGTAACAACCCCTGCCTTTGCTGTTGGGTGATTTTTCTCTCAGGTGCAATTTGGTACACCTGGATTACCAGGGCTAGGTTTGATTACACTGGTAAGTTAATAAACTGTTAAACTAAAGCAATGTATAGTAGAAGGAAGATAAGGAAGCACTCGCTTTTTTTTTTTTTTAAATAGTCCATAAAGCATCATACCCAGAACACCATTTAAATTTTTGTCCTAAGAACAAAAGCATTTCAATTATACAGTTACATTCTGAATATTTAAAAAAAAAAAAAAAAAAAAGGAAAACAGCAATTAAACGCCAATGGCCAATGAAGTTGCTTTTTGCCACCAAACAACTGCACAGGAACTTGCATAAGGCCACAGAGAGCAATCATTTCAAATTAAAATCAGCAGAGCTGGAAGCATTTAGCTGCCACTTCCACTGCAAGTAATGAATCACCAGAGAAACATATGACATAGTTCTGCCTCATGAACAGCCTCGGAGTAGAGAACTCTGAAGTACAGGAACTCTGAATAGTAAGCTTTCAGAAGACACTGTTATGCAAGCTAGATCATTCTTAGTGGCTACTCATCAAAAGGAAGGCTGAGCAAGCCACAGACAGAAAGACAAACCACAACATCTCTGCTCAAGCTATACGAGCCCTCAGAGAATGGTTTCCTGCCCAGTTAAATTCTTCATTCATTAAGGAAGGCTTATTGCAAGAACTTGGTGATACAGAAGGATGGACCAGTGAGCTCCAAGTCCCCTCTCCATTTTCTATAATTATCACTGACCGGTAGATAATAAGTCTGAAGTATCTTTGAAGGAATTACACAAGTGTAAATCTTTCTTAACCTACAGAAACTCAAACACTTTAACGTATACTAGAACCTACAGTAGACTGCTGCTGCTTCTCATGGGGAAGATGAATCTGGAGCACAGACAGGAAAAAAAGAACAGTGACCATTTTCCTTCCAAGCTAGCTGGCCAGTTCAAAGGAAACAGTTTTGTGCAGACTTCCCTTTTTTTTTCCCCCTCAACAACCAGTTTCAGACACACAGTCCGCTATGATAGAGGAAGTCCCCTCAGAAAGCATTCTGACCAGAACAGCACCCTAAGAACTGTGGCACCAACTTTTTGCCCACACAGAAAAGCCAAACCTAGGTGCTGACCTCTGACTGCACTGATAGATATTTCCTAACCTCATCTCATGTCAGCTACCAAGATATATCTGTTACGTTGCTCAAGACTTCCATATCACACTTTCTGAGGAGGAAACCGGAACACAAATGGCCTCTTCTTGACTAGTGAAAAACCCAGGCCAGGCCAATTCCAGTAAGATACAAGGTGATAGCTGGCAAGCTCTGCTCAGGTGTGTATGACCGAAACTGGAAAGAGAAAGACTCTCATCCTAAAGAAGAGAGACTTCTGGCAAAGAAGCATGCAGACGTCAACCTTAACATATTCATGCTACATACAGATTTCTGAATTATGAAGCCATCAGGCGACTTGATGGAAGTTAAGGCAGGCAAGAGAGTTCTGCTTCCCCAACCATCACCCAATAAGAATGATTTGGAAGATAATCTACAGCAGAAAGAACTTGCTGAAACATGATTTCAATACAGTCATATCAGCAGTAAACAGAAAGCTGATTAGAATAACACTGCCTCTTTTTAACCAGATATGAAATTCAGACACTGCTAGCCTGCTTTCAACAGCACTGAGCTTTGAGACTGCTCTTTCACTCAACAATAACTTAAGACAGATACACTCCTTTGAATCATTTAATACTGATGATGAGGCTTTAAGGAAAAAAAATGAAATTCTAGAAGTCACTTAAGGAAAAGTAGTACCCAACTACTGTTATTTCCTTTTATCAATTCTCCTTTTGTTACATACAGTTTATTTGCCTAAAAATGCACTAAACATGTCCCAGAAAAAAAAAAAATTACTTTCAAGTTCTTCTACCCAAGAATCAGAATATCTAGTCATTACAAACACAGGTTTGAGGAAAAACTGTTGCTTTCAAATTAACTTGTGATTTTTCTTAGAAAGGATATCAAATTTATTTGACCTCATACTAAAGAATATTTTGAATAACAAATTAGAACATAAAAGCAAAAGAGTATGCACAGATAGTAAGATGAACAGATAGTAAGTTGGCTACCTGATGAGTCCCAGTATTCAATTATGGACGGATTATCATCAAGCAACTGGAGGATTAGATTCTAGTGAAGCTGGATTCCTGGCATCAAAGTAAATATTTTCATCGTGGTTCTAAAAGAAAGAAAAAAAGAGTTACTGATAAAGAATGTATCATACAGAGACTGAGAAGGCAATAAGTACTCATAAAGCTAAATCAATGACACAGCTCTGCAGGACAGGAGCAAGCAAACAAATTTCAGCTCAGCTTACAGGCACGTAACTTCAGATTTACTTAACAAGCAAGCCACACCAGAGGGATGGAATGGAGCTATCCTGAACAGCAGTAACTGAAGTAGGCTTGAAAAGCACAGTGGATAGTCATTTAAACATGAGACTCTTATGTAATACCACAAGCATAACAGTTAATGCAATTCCCAGATACACATCAAATGAATATTTAGTCAGGCAGCCATACTCCCTTTGTAGTCAGAAGGTACATGACCAATACCACATCTAGAACATACTCAACATTCAGGTGAGAAGCTGAGAACAACAACAACAAAGTGTTAGAAAGTACCTCCTCATAGCAAAATACTCCAGAAGCTTTGTCTATAGAAACACACACCAGAGACTGATAGTGGTTTAAGTCCTTGCATGGGGAACTAAAGTTTGATAACACCAGTCTGGAGGACAAAACTGTAACAGAAGCCTGTGGCTGGAATTCAAAGCTAGACAAACTTAGCGAAACATAAATGTCACCAGAAGGCTACCCTCTGCTGCAGAAGCTTAACTGACTGTAATGATGAGGCCTGCTAAAGTTCCTTTTAGAAAGGCAGCCAGTCCCCAGTTTCAGATGTGCTGTACAGATGTTATGGTTAATTAGGTGTCACCCTCTCATTTATGTTGAGTGCTCTGAACAGTTATAGGTCAAAATCAGAAGGAATCGCTATCTAGAATTTTTTTAAGCAATCTAAATATTTATTGCTTCTATGAAATTTGGTCCATCGAGAAAGCACAAGCCTGAATTCAGGTGCAGAGAATACTGGAAGAAAAAGGAGAAATGCAAGAGTAGAAGGTAATAACGAAACCGTATCAGTCAGCATGCAAAACAGCAAACTCAGGAAAACAGCAGCCTAACCACTGTTGGGCTCTTTTTGTAGGAGATGGAAATTTCTGCAAAGTTACCTCAATTTTTTTCAATGCTCCTTCTTATAAGAAGCTCCTTTCCAAAACACAGGAAAAAACAAAGCTGTGTTAGAGAATTTAATAAGTAGGAGGCAGAAGCTGGCATTAGGTGCACATCAACTAATTTTAGACTTCACATTCAGACTCCTTCCTGTTTCCTTAAAATGTTTTACTTTTTACAAGCCTCTAGTAGTGCATACTTATGCCTCTTCATAGCAATTAAAATTGACTAAGTACAGCTGTCAGCATCTGCAAAACAATTAAGTGTTATTTTTCACCATACAGGTGCAAACACAGGGGAAGAATTAGGCAAGTTGGGCAAGACAAAAAAGTCAAAACAAAAGTTAGAAGTACAAAGCTTTTGATTCTAATCTTTTATTCAAACCATTAGACTGTATTACTTCTGCGGGTATGAGTGCAACAGCTGCAAGGGATTAGCATATTAAAAGATATAGATACATATGATTTGCACCCTTCTAACAGCGGTTTTGTTATCCCAGTGTAACACGGACAATTTAACAGTACTTATTTTAAGCAAGATGGAAGAGAAATGGGAAATCTTGAATAGTGCAAGACAAATTTAAACATAAGGTACCGGTTACAGGCCACCTTTACTCAACTGTCCTAGCAGGGTAATTCCAATAGCTCTACAAAAATGGAAGCAAGTCCACGCAATCTAAGATCTCTCTACAGGATCCACTACCCCACCTTTGCAAATTCTACAAATGGCATATTTGTTAATAGCACTAACATAAAGAGACTATAAGACAACAGCCTAAAGCTATATTTATTTTTACATTACCTATAAATTATTACTTTTGTTTTGCTTTATAAGCAAATGAAAACGCACACACACACAAAACCAGTGGTTTTCCCAAACAATAACCCAACTGAAAGTGAGGCTGGGCTATTTAGTCCATTGCTGTAGGACTGACTACACTTGCCACTTAAATCACCAAGTAGGGCAACATTTCAGGTAACTACTTCAACACTTTATGAAAGAAAGATACTAAGCTACATGATTTATCATCAACCTGTAATTTCACCCCCCCCAACAACAACAGTAATAGGAATGGAGAATAGTCAAATTCTACATGGCAATTTTGATGGTATTTTCTAAGTCTTCAAGTCTCCATTACACTAATTAAATTTCATAATACACATTAAAGCCAACATTGCCTATGTAGTAAAATTCTAGAAAAGAACTTTGCCCCAATCAGCGCAGGGTATCCGTTTAGTTTAAATAAGGCCATAATTTGAAGCCACATGTTTAGTCAATGAATCATAGTGAAGCTAAAAAGGGAAAGCTACCATTACAGCAAAATTGTTGAGGATAAACTTTATAATATTCCAGTTCTTCACATTTTCACGTACATTTCCAGTGCTGCATTCCTCATTCCAAAAGATTCAAGCTCCTCACATTTTTCATCAAGTATTTTTCAACACAAAAGTAGAAATGTATCAAAAGTACCTGACCTCTAATGTTCATGAACACCAGAATCGGCAACTGCTGTCCCAAAGAGACCCCTCCCTCCGAACAAGCTGAAAACATTTAGCAATTTCAAAAATAGTCAGCTATTACTTATCCTTGGTTTCCAAAACAAGGAACTTCTAGCAAGATAACAGGCTACCGAGACACCCTAGAATTTCAAGGACCAACTGCGCTTTATAGGTAAGGCAAAGGCCTCAGCCCTTGCTTTCCTTCACATCACGAGGACATAGTTGCTGTTAGTCGAGTATATTTTTTTTTCCAAATATTCCAGACATTTGTAGATTATCCTGAAAACTGCTCTGTGTTCTAGGAACATTTCAATATTTTTCTTGGTCACCTAAAATTCTGTTGGACTAAACAACTCTAGACCCTTGGTTTTCTTTAACTAAAAGCTCTTTGTTTTCTACTCCAAAAGGAATAGTTCTGAATGGAGCATGCAAATTTACAACACATTTGTTACTACTCTTTGTAATCAACCCTGCCAGAGAAGTTAATGTCAGCCTCAGACTGCCCAACAAAGGAGAAGCTGGACTGCAGTGCAAGTAATGCAATGTAATACAGGAAAAAGTCAAAGAAATTACCTCCCCTGCAAGCAGTTCCTTCTCAGTTACCTTCTCTCTACTCCCTCTGGCGCCTGAAACCCCGATCCCAATCTATGCCCTCAGCTCATCTAAGATGCAGGCCTCTACTTCCTCTGAATGGCTCAGACTCACAATTTAACCTCAAGACAAGGATATCTTATCAGGCTTACCGTGACATTAAAGGTCTATAACATGTTATTACCTTACAAAACGTGTGATGTCATAGTTATAGATGTACACTTGAGTATGATTCAGAGGAAATGAAAATGTGGCCCTGTTGAAAAAAGAAGGAATGAAGGCAAAACAACCAAGGATGTTAGTGACAAAGAACATAAGTCAAAGGAAACTCTGAGATTATTCTCACCACCTTTTGTACTTGTCTTAATTCCATCCTTAATATTGTTACAGATACCAACAATGGAAGTAAAAATCTTACTGTTCTAATGCTGCAATTACACTGATAAGAAATTATTTTAAGAAACTTTAGGCTGAACTGTTGTGTGAATTGGGGAAAAAAAAAGAACTGATTCATCAGCAGCAGAACCTGTGTGTGTCAAAAATAGTTTTTAAAACACTTTTATTCTTAAATACCGTTGGTCTTTGAGGGAGGAACAAATTTTGCTAGGGTCTGCATTAAGTTTCATTGGGTAACATAGTATCAGATACAGACAACACAATAAAGCCTACAAAAAAGCAACTCTACCAGCCACACTTAAGTCACTTGATACATCAGGAAACAATAATATACCAGAAACAAAACCTTCGAATTTTCGTTTTCTGAAATAAAGGCGCTGCTAACCCTTTCAGAAGACAGATGATACATTAAAACAGCCATCTATTAAAAAAAGAAAAAAATCCTTATGAGCATCTCTGGGCTTACTTCTTGATATTAGCCAGTTTTTAACAGTTTTCTCCTTAAAAAAAAAAATACATGCTTTTTTTTTTTTTTTTTAAATTAAGCATGACATACAAACCCTGAAGTGCTACTCATTGATTAAAGTTTTTGCAAAAGGCTTGTGGTAGTATATGTTTTTAAATGGCACCATCCACAGGTACAGAACCTACCTGAAAAACACACATCATATTTAACCACATTAGAGAGCACTGTTTCAATAAAATGTAACCACAATTGAAAAAAAATCCAAAAGTCAGAGGGAAAAGATAGGCAGAGTAAGTACGCCTTGTTTCTTAGAAATGTGAGTTAGTAAACACCTTCAGCCTTCACAAAAAAAGTACTGAACCATGGACTTTTTGTTGAATCATTTTTTCACTGTTTTCCTTGACTGGTAAGATAGCTCATACTGTTACATCTTTTGGGAATTTTTCCTTTGTAAATTCCTAAGATACGAGAATTGTATCTCATGGCTGCCTCGCCTCCCCCCATGTCCATCTAGCTAAGGAAAGACCATATCTAGCCAAAGTAATATTGAGCTACATGCAGATGAGTCAAAGAGTTATTCATACACAGGATTATTCAAGAGGTCTAATGTTTGAATCATCATTTGTCAGAAAACTCAGTCTGTACAAAGCATTACTTACTAGGTGAACCTCACTTAAATTTTTCATCAGCTGTGTTTACTCTTCCTAAATTATTCAGTTCTACAAACGTTTTAGGTTCCACAGGAAAACACAGACCTATAAGTCCTCCCACTCTGATTAGACTATCCATTTGCACAGACAGCTGCCCTGTCACTGTGCAACCTACAACATTCGGCTACGAAAAAAAAGCTTTTTGAGGCAAACATTCAAGCATGGTAACAAAAAAAAAAAAAAGCCCACACAAATTTTACAGTTATACAAAAACAGTTCCATCACATTACTGCAGTAACTCTCCAGTCTGGTGGTAACAAGTTAACACTTCTGATAAGGGAAATGGCCTTAGAAGCAGCAGCCTGAAAAGTGGGGATCTTATAGGACTTTAAATGTAGAACAGGTAAAGAATTTAATTGCTCCTGAAATTCAAAGACAAAACTGACCAAAACTATCTCTTCAGAAAAAATCTACAATGAATCTTGAAGAAGATAAATATATCTCTGTATTAAAAGTTATCCATATCACTTTTCCTACATTAAAGAGATCTGTTCCTGAGAAGATCCTGAGTTAAAGACACCAAAGACTTACTAATACTTGACGGGTGTGACTCCAACATACTAACCTGGAATGTAGGGTTACCTCACACTGTTACTTTAGGGCAAGTACTTCAGTTATGTATTCCAGCTAACAGATCTGAAATCAGAGATCTTCTAATTACGCATAACAAAGTCTTATTTGCAAATAGCTAGGTAGACTAACCGATACCAATCCACCTCTAGGAGTAATGTGGGAGGATACTGATGACATCTTTGAAAGGCTAATTACATCTGCTAGAAGCCTGAGATCATCTCCAGCCACTCATTTCCAGAAGGTGAAATCAAGGAATACTGAACTCATTGGGATACAATGAGTATCCACAAATAAAACTTGCAAACAAAGCTGAGTAATAATTTTGCCAAAATACTTACAGAGTAATAGAAAAGTTTAAAAATGGTGCTAGGAAGTCACCTCACGTTAGGACCACACATACCTTTATCAACTGTACGGTTACAACAGCCACGGAGCAGGACAGTACTCTGCCACATTTATTCTGCAATCATGCAATAAAAAGACGTCCCCAGCTTGCAACAGTTTTACTTTCCAGAGATTGCAAAACCAAACTTACCAAAAAGACCTAGCACAACCAAGACATAAACAGCTAGAGACATACATCAATTATGCAACACAGCCAGCATGATAAAGCACAGACTCAACACAGCAGCAGCCTTGTCAAGAGTAGCTCAGAAATAAAACAAAACAAGAACCCTGAGAGTTTTCAGGCCATTTTCCAACACGCTGAGGTATTTGTGCGAAAGCTTACAGGCTACTCATACCGAGAGTCAGAGCCACCAGGCGAAGAGGCAGAGCAGTGCGTGGCTGACAGGTCGCTACGCGGGAGCTGGGAGCCAGCGCGGTGCCCCGAGCGGGGCCGAGCTCCTCCCGCTGCGCATCGGCCGGGAGCCGGGCGGCTGAGGCACGCTCCCTCGCCTCGGGCGCGTCCAGCTCTTCGGGCACATCGGAGGCAAAACGAACCAGCAGCAAACGCAGCCGTCCCACCCCGGCCCTCCCGCTAGGAGCCCGCCCAGCAGCCCGGCACGCCGCAGCCCCTGTCCGCGGCTCGCCCCGCGCCCACCGCCCCAGGGACGCCCCTCAGGGACGGCTCCCGGCCCGCAGCGGTTCCCTGGGCCCCGTGTTCCTGAGGGAAGCGGGGGGCCCGCACGGCTCCGGCCCCTCCACACACACACAGCTCCTCCGCCCGCCGCACCGGCCCCCGGGCTCGGTGGGCAGCGCCGCTCC
>VXAA01000915.1:271709-288102 GCA_013399115.1 Anseranas semipalmata
GGCGGCGGCGCGGGACGGGTGGGAGGGAGGGGGCGAGGGGCTGCGTCTGCCCGCCCGTCTCCTCACAGCCGGCTGCCCTTTCCTGCTTTGTCTCCGAAGGATGTCCGCGCAGGCGGGCGGCTCCCGTGCCACGGTGGTGGACGGAGAAGCGTCTGAGAAGAAGCGGAAAGGTAGCCGCGGGGTTGGGGGGGAACTCGCCCCGGCTGAGGCGCGGCGGCGGCGGGCCCGGCTGAACGCTCTTTGCTCCTTCAGGTGGGAGAGTCGTGAAGTCTCGCTACCTGCAGTACGATAAGAAAGACGCCAAGAAGGTACCGGGGCACGTCGCTGCGAGCTCGGGGGTCGCTCAGCAAAGGGTAGGAATGGTTCGAGGAGCCGTTCGGGCTTGTGGAAGCAGGACCTGAGCAAAAGATGGCTCTGCTGTTACGAGGGAGGCGTTGTGCGTTACTGAATTGATGCAGCCTGGAATAGGAATTTGGGACTGTACTCAGCTGACTTGCAAAGCACCAAGACACCCTGGGATAGTAGCTGTTTATTGACAGCATTCGCGTAGGATGTAAGATATGTTGCTGATAGTAATTGCTACCTACTTTTACTCTTACCTGTTTCTTGATTGTCAGGATACTTCAGCAAATTCCCTTTCAACATCGATTTCTAAAGCATCTTCTACAGCTAAACCAAGATCTGTTCTTCCTCAGAAATGTAAAACTTCTGCTGGTAGGTTTTATCAGAAGAATTTAAGTTTTTTTTCTGAATCTGTTTTTCTAATGTGTGCAACTTCTAACAACTCTAAAAACATCTTAAGAGGTAGTTTTATATTCTACCTCTGCTAATTATTATTTGTATGTGAAGGGAATTAATAACTTGATGTGAGATTAAGAGGTGTAAACTGAAGTGTATTACATTAAACTCGTCTGGATATTCTTATAGAATACTAATCTGGAATTGAGTAATTGCATTGTCCTGAATAAGCATGTCTATTGCCTTCTCTGCAAGACTTTGAATTACTCTTTTGTCCTCACCATTGTCCTACTTTTTGTATTTAATCTTTTTAATAAACCCAGTATAAATAACCACAAATTTCTATTATCAAAATCGTCCATTTTTATTTCTTCAGCAAGAATTACAAAAGAATTTTCTGGTAAGATCTTAACTTGACTTGAAAATCCTGAGGAAATAATATGATTCCATTTTCACAGCTGGGTGGTGTAGTTCCTCCAAAACATTTCACAGTTAATAAGATTCTGAATTACTTTATCTTTAGGTAATTTAGGGAGTATGTAATTGATGTATATAAAGTAAGTTTGTAAAAGTTTGCATACGGTCGCCCCATACTAGTAAAAGCATACACAACTGTGAACTTGTGCATAATCTGTTCTAATTCTTTTAGTTTGATAACAGCTTCTTTCTACAGGTGTTTCCTCTGGCTCATTAAATCAGAGTAGTTTTGGGAAAGGTGATTTACAGTCCACTTTATTAGATGGAGATAAAATTACTCGACCAGACCTTGATCTTTCAGCTATTAATGGTAAGCTTCTACTCATGTTCAATTTCTTGTTTTATAATTTTTAATATATATGTTATAACTTGATTATAAGTAACCCTTATTTCTACTATATTCACACAATGGTGGTGTTAAATAAGGTAAATGTTATTTTTAAGTGTCTTTAAGGAGACATATTGAGGCCTTCAGGGTTTAAGTTAACCTCTTGATCTTCAGTATCTTTTGGGTGTGCTTTTTTTTAAGTTTAGGATCAAATATTATAGAACAAAGTACCTTCCTGTCTTTTGTAACTGATGGGTGTTAGATTACCAGCCCTTCTGAGAATTGTACCGTGTCTATCTGTAACTGTCACTTGAAGCTAAATGCTTATGATCCACATCTCTTGAGTGTAATCAGAGCTGGAAATAGAGCACAAGTCACTTTACTGGTATACATAATCACTTTGAAATTCTTAGTGCCTTTGAAGAATCTTATGGTATGTTGACCTACTCCATGACGTATGTTGGTAGAAAGAAGTAATAATTTTCTCTTGTTGTGATACAGATAAAACTGTCCTCAAAAAGGCTCCTAGTTCAAAATCTTCTTTCAAAAAAGATACAGGGGCACGTGGGAAAAAACAGAAATCAGTAAGTCTCACTGCTTCCATTTGTTAAGCATTAACATTTATTTTGAAATGTGTGAAACGAAGATTTTCTGTTTCTCTAATCTTGGTAACAACTGTAAAGCCTTGTGGCAGAAGTCAGATGATAGGTCTGTTCTACTGCTAGCAACATTTGTCTTGTTTAACAAGTATAAGTCTCAAAGTTTTACTTCAGCTCCTTGTGGTAAAGAATTTGCTTCAACTGTAGTGCCTCTTTAAGTCGATTCTTTTTGCATTTCTGTGTATACTTTTTAATTATATCACTATCTTTAAGTATTTTCTAATACTTTTTCTCAGAAAATTAACATTGATTCAACCTAATTTGAAGTGCCTTATTTAGGAATCTCATTCAACATAGCATGAAAACTTCAAGTTCTATACCTATGTTTTGAACATCTGCTGAAAACAGTATAAAGAGTGGTGAAACAAAGAACAAATAGGTATATTTAGCTAACATGCACTGTTTAAAAAAAAAAACTTCATCCAGATGACTGTTGTTGATGGTAATACCGATTCTGGCCACAAATTGGACTTTCAGTAATTTATTTACACACTGAAAAGATAACTGTTTAAAAACCAAAATTGATCTAGAATGTTCTTTTCTTTTTTAAAGAAATACGATCCTGATGTTCTGATGGAAGTGCTAGGTTCTCAGACATTGATTTTAACTTACCTAAGAGTAAAGGTGAGTCAGTCAAGTATTTGGTGTTTCAGATTGAAAAGAAATTAACTCTTTGATGCCAAGTTCTTCTCTGAATTCAGATCCTTAAAAGTTAGATTTTAATGATTTTACACGTTTAGGGTTGTAAAGTTATATGACTTGCTTTGAAAACTGTTAGAGTGGGTTCTATGCCACTTTATTAAACTGGTGCTGGTTCTTCATGAAGTGGGGATGTGCAGAAGTTTCAGGAAACCAGGAGTAAGAGTGTTTGGAATTCAGGGTTGTAGCAGGGACTGTTCTTTGTTCACTTGGTGCTGTATATGTATATTTTTCCTTTACAGAAAAAAATTAGTGGGGGTTGGGGGAGAAGATGGGTCGGAGGCTTTAACTATAGTGTGCTGGGCTTATTGCATGAGGTCTCTAATTCCTTAGTTGAGGCTTTTTGACCTGGATCTGAGGCTTACATTTGTTGCTTCAGAATATGGTAATTACTTTAGTTATGACTATTTTTTGGATGTAATAGGCAGGAAAAGATCTTGCTGAGCTTGAGGAAAAAGCAGAAGAAAACTTGTTAATGTTGTGTGAAGAAAAGGAGAGACAACAGGAGAAGCTCTGTGAGTTGAAGCGTGAAGTTCTGCTCAAAGAGAGAGAGCAGAAACTTGACGAGGCGCTAGACAAACAGGTAGGCTTTATTACAATTCATTCTTCTATATTTAAACTATCTTAAGAAGTAGTCCTTTCTCAAGAGAAGACTTCTGTGCTTCTGTGGCCTGCTTGGGTACAATTTTATGCATCTCAAAATAAATACTTCCTGTTGTGGTGTGTTGTGCTCTCTAATAATCTAAACAAATGCCTTTGTCACTTTTTTTTTGGTTGTCCCTTGAGGATAAGCAGGAAGGAGAAGTTAGAGAGCTGTTAGGCAAGGGGCAGCAATGGTGCACCGGTTGCCAGAGCAGTTTACGTCTCCTGTGCATCAACTGTAAACATCTTAAAACCACGGTAGCATCCTGCAAGTTATGCAATTACAGTTATAACTAGAGCTGAGATGCTAGCCCTTAAATGAGTAGTGGATATCTTCTGTCCTTTATCTGTCATATTTTTATATGTTAGCAATATTTGTGCTTTGGTTGTAAGAAGGCAAGTTTTTAATGATCTTTTTGATAGCAAATGAACTTAGAAGCTAAAGCCACCACACTTTCTCAACATTTTTATAATTCTGTTGTGTCAGATTGAAAGGGTAGTTTGTTTTGAATAACTGATTTTCAAAATTGAACTTTTATGTTTGCTTTTAACAAATATGCATTGCAAAAATTAAGACTTGTCTCTTGAGAATACACTGTAAACTGCGGTCAAAGGATCAAGTGTAAAGCCCTTTGCCTGCTATGTTGTTAATACTTCTTGCTGCAGTAACAGGGAAACTTGCTGACCTAGGCAAGGTAGGTAGTAGAGGAAAACCTGTTAAACAGTAGGACAGGAATATCACACCACAAACTTGTTGAATTCTTCTGTCAATGAACATTTCAGAGTGGCATTTGTATTTTTTGTTTTTCTTTATATATATATATATAAATAACTTTTTTTTTTTTTTTTTTTTTTGTATTGAGCCAGACTCTAAATCGCATATAGAGAAAAGCCAGGTCATGCATTCTGACTGTACTGACAAAGTGGCTGCTTTGTGAAAAAGCATTGGTTCATTATGTGTCCTTTTCAGATGGAAGTACTTTCTCCTCTTGTTTCCATTTTGGAACGGTTTAAAGAGCAATATAAAAGCTTTGCAGTTTCCCTGGATGCCACTAGACATGAATTACCCATGAAGAATATTCACATAGAGGGAGATATGCCAACATTCCTAGGTATGAAAATTTCATTTATCAAATATACTTTCAGAAATAGTGTTTTTTATATGCCAAAACTTCTTACTACTGCAGTCAAACAAGTTTTTTATCTTGCAGTAGGAAATAAGAAAAGAACAAGAACTTTCTAGACTAGGGTAGTCTTTAGAAACCCTTACTTTAACAAGCTTCTGTATATTTTGTTTTTTAACAGTAGAGGAAGAAGAATGGCATGAATACAGTTTCAAATGTGTAAGCAAGTTGAAGAATTGTAGAAATACTGTGATCTCTTTTTGTTTCTGTGTTTGAGGGATGTAGTCGTGTGGATAGACTTGTTCATGTTTCCTGTAGAACTGTAGCTTAAATATATTGTGTGATGTCTTGAACCAGAGAATGTTTAATAAATTAGTGCAGATTTCAATACAAATCTTAAGTACTTAAGCTTACAAATGTTTTTAAAATGCTGGTCTGCAAGAGACCAGATTCCTAAATCATTAACAATAACCTTTGTTACACTTTAAAACAAATGGCAAAAATTTATTGATAAACTTAAACTTCTTGTAAGAAGAAGGAAGTATACATATTTTTGTTTTGCGAATGCTAAACGAAAGGACAGGATAAGTTTCATGGTGGTACATGCTAATAGCAGTATATGTAACTAGTCATGGGATTTTGGATGTTTAAAGCTTGCATCTGTCTTGTGAAATTCTGTGAAGTACTCTGAGTTTGATTAGCAATTTTAATAGTGTTGCTGCTGTTAGTCTTCGTAGCTAAAAATAATTTGGCTTTCACAGTTTTCTCGGTGTGTTTGTGAAAGCTGAACAAGCAGTAGTTTTCCATTATCTAGTTCACCTGTCCCTGATTCCTCCAGCTAATAAGTAATCTTGTATTAATTGATGCCACTGTATGCATTTCTTTTTTTTTTTAAATGTTTTTAACATCTCTTTTATTGTAGATGAACTGCGAAAGCAGTTAACCATCACGCAGGAACTTCTGGCAGAAGTTATGCCAAGCTACTCAGAAGAAAGTGCAAAAGCATCCAGTATACTGAAAGATGTTAAAGAGGAGTCTCAAAAACTGGATAAAGAGCTTCGAAGGTATTTACAACAATCAGGTGAAAAGACTCTGGCTAAATATTCAGAGAAGAATCTTATAGATCTCACCCTTTGAATCCAGAATGGATATTAGAGGATTAATTGAGGGAATAGCCGCACTGTTTAAATCTGTTTGTAGCAGACATCTCTATTTCTGTCCCTACACTACCTACAAAGGAAAGAGTCTTTTTTTTCCCTTTGTGTATTCAAGTGAACTACTTCAGTGTGCTGTTCTCCAACACTTCTGCTGAGAATTTCAGTGAGCAAGTGCAAATGTGTAGGAGAGTGGAGAACTACAGGAGACAGAGTGAACTGGAAGCACTATGTCTGAAATAACTGTACGAATATAACTGGTCTTGTTTTTCCTTCCTTCCCTATTAAAGTGTGCACTTTCCCTCTGTATTTGACCTCATCCTTGAGGAGGTACAAGGAGCACAAAATCCCCACCACCCCCAAGTATTGTGTCAACAAATACAAAGTAGTATCACTGAGCACGAGGAAGAGATAAGACATGATAAATTTCCTTTCCTTCCTTCATTTCCCTGGAGAGACTACAACTGAACTCTTTGAAAGCTGATATACCATGAAGCCACCCATTTTCCTCTCCTACAAACTTTCCCTCCTGTCCAAATTCTAGCCTTTGAGAAGAAAATTCCTATTTTACATTTTTTCTTCTGGTGGCTATATGGTAGGAGAATGATGTGAATCTCCATGTGCATAGCCTTTGTGGTTAAATAGAAGTTGTTATCCTCCAGAGTAACTGATTCATCCTGCTTAATTTGTTCCAGGGCCTTCGCACAAGTGCAGAACCTGTCATATGAAGTTAGTAAAGAAGTTTCACTGCATAACCAAAGTATATGCGAAGATAATCATGGACTAGATGTTGTGAAACACTGGTACTTCAATTGAGTTTGTGTGTTTTCTTTACTACTGGGTGGGTACTAAATCAATGTCAGTAGACTTATCTTTTTTGCTTCTTGTCTTTGTTTTGTTTCATACCTTTGCTTATTTATGAACATATAAGTTGTCCAGCTTTTCAGGTATACCAGAATATGAAAGCGGCAGCACGTATGGCTAAACTAATATAAGAAATGGAGTTTTCTCCTGCATGCTGCCCTATAAGGGGACATCTTTTTTAAACATGCATTTCTGTGACATCTTTTTCACCACTTGCTGCCTTGACAATATTAAAAAGTAAATAGTAAGAAATGTTATTTTTAGCAAATATGAACTATGTATTCTTATTTTACTTTGCACCTGGCTTCAAGTGCACTGATTTGCATCTCTTCCCAAGGTAGTGTTCCTTAGAGGGCAACATATCAGAATGTGAACTGTGTATGTTGTACTGTATGTTTGTTGATCTAGTCAGGAGGATCTGTAGGAATGTACAGCATGAGCATTGATCACTCAGTGAACAGCTTCTGGAGGAACTCTTAATTGTCCCTTGTTTCTGGATTTGCCAAGAGGAAAAGCTATGGGGATAACAAATAATGAGGCTGATGAATGGAAGAGGAGCCTGGTCACTTGTAACAAGTGGAAAGTTTTGGTAAATTGTTGCCTAATTGTTTTGGAAACAAATTACTAAAACATACATGCTTTTGTATTAACTTGAAACTTTCTCTTTAAGTACTTTATATTTTTGGTTTACAATAAAGACTATTTTCCACTGCTGTATGAAGAGCCGTCATGTTTGAAATTTTTCATTGATCTCCTAAAGAAGCTTTTGTTTCCATCTGGGCTTACGTAGGGCTAATACTACACAATGTATACAGTGATGGATTTATAGGCACTAACCAGACCCAGTGGCAAGCCATGTCCTACTGGCACACGAAGTGCCGAGGCCAGAAGATTGTGAATGTGGAGAGAAACCTCTAACCTAAATATTGAGTAAGTGCCTGGATGAGACAGACAATGAACATTATGAACATATGTGCTAGATGTGAAAGTTTAACACACTTTTCATTTTAAAAGTGGAATGCATTTCTCTATGAAAGACATGCTGTACCCTGTATTTTTTACCTGTGTATCCTCTATCTCTGATGTTTTTTCAAAAGTTTTGCTTTGTATTGTCAGCGTAATGGTACATTTCTGGATCAGTAAGATGTGCAGTGCACTGAATGAGAAGTCCATGTATGACAAGCTATTAAGACCTTCCTTGTATATAATATCAGTGTCATTGTTTCATAGCAGCTTATCCATCAGCCAGTGGGAGGGTGATCAATTATTTTAAGATATCTGTTATTTCTTCTTCCTCAGCTATGTTAGATGAACTGCACCTGATAGCTCACCTGTGTGTGCTGCCATTTGGGCCATGAGTCGTAGATGCTGCACACAGCAGGACCGTATTCCTGGCCAGGAGCACAAGCTGCACCTACAAAGTTGGCCACTGGATGGGGAGCTTTCCTAAGCAGTCAAGTCATAGGTTAGCGGTAAGTTAGCAGCCTGGTTTTGGAGAATGGAGATTTCAGTAGAAAGGGTCCTTTATGATGAAGCCGCTGGTCAAACAACAGTTTTTCCTAGGTCTGGATAATTGCTAGGATGTGCATCCTCATGCTTTTAACTTGTTCATAAGTGTGTCATTCTGAAACTCAAGAGGGCTCTTAAATTTGAGGGGGGGAGGGATGAAATGATCAAGTTTATAGTGTCTTCATAATTTTGTTTCTGCACAGACACAAGGCAGAATGTCTCTCCTGGGATTTCTTGATGGTAGACCTCATTGCTGGTTAAAAAAAAAAAATCATTTTAGGAAATACTTTTAAATTGAACCCATCATCTTCAGTCAAGTGACTTACTACCACTGAAATGCTATTGTATATGTACCAAAATGTTACTTAAGCAACAGATGGCAAAAAATTTCTTTTTTAAGAAGTGCTTTTATTTCAGGGACTTCAGTATCCGTCTGAAGAATAAATGTGTGTGTTCTGATTTTAATGTTCCCTTTCACTCAGCTGTTTGTCTTTTGGGTGAAAGAAAACTTAAGTAGAGTTTCAGCTTCCTTCTGGACTTTCTCCTTCTGATCAATTTTTAAGCTATTGAAATGTAATAATCTGCATTCATACTATAAAGTGAAATGGAATGCTGTTAGTTCTCACCCTTGCAGGAAGGAGGAGGGTGGGGGAGGAAGGTTCTTGCTGTGGTCACAATTAAAAAGCTTTAAATCTTTCAGAAGAGTAGTTCATCCTTGTTGCTGCAGGTGGCAGTCATTATCTATACAACAAGCCTGAGGCAAAGTGGGTCTTAGAGCTAATGGCCAACTGCTTGTACAAAACAATAAAGTGTTTGGGGATGTGCACTCATTGTTTCAGAGGAATCATAGGCATTGATGTAAGCATTCTGGCTGTTCTTTTCCTTAAATTGAACATCTGTGTAATTATTTCTACAAATGGTAGAACAAGTGTTAGATAAAGCAGCTCATCCTCTCTAGTACAGGGTTTATATTTTGAGCTGACTTTCTTCCATCTTGATTTAACTGAATATTATAATCAGTTCTGTTTTGTCTCTTTGAAGAAATAAGAAATGTTTCAGGCTCCTCTGCCTTGAAGTAGCCACAGACATTAGATACTGTCATACTCAACACAGCGCAAAAAGCGGACAAAAAAAAAGGCTGGATCACTGGAGCAGGAGCTAAACAGATGTGACACCACTTATTTTGTATTTTCCACTTATTTTCTGACAATGTCATATGCTCTGAATCTGATTGGAGTCCTAAGCAACGTAAGAGCTCTTTTCCTTCAAGTTATTGATCTTTTTACTTTTGCACCTAGAAATAATGATGTTCCCCCTTCTATAGCACTGTTTTAATGTAGTTTTAGTTTTATTTGAATTTGTGCAGCACTTAATATCTATGTGTTCATCTTTTGAGACAGAAGCTTGTCTTGTCTAATTGTTAACATTGATTTGTCCTAAGGCTTTTTTAAAATGTTTTGGGCACTTGTGAAACTAGCAAACTAGGTCTGATAGCTTGGGGGAGGGGGAGGACATGATGGAAACATATTTGTCCTCTGCAAAATTCTGTTGTTCTTCGTTCTCTACAAGGTGATTGGTAAAAATCATTTTAAACTAGTTTTGCACTGCACAGATTGCCCTGCCTGGGTTGTGGTATTTCTTGGAGAGCTCTAACCACATTCTCTTCTGTTACACTGGTATTGCCCGACTGTTAACCACCAGCTCAGGAGAGCTGAGTTGAAGTTTTTTTGCTGTAATTCCTGTGCTCTCTGTGATGAGGTCACCAGGGGTCACCTTAAGGGAGCATCCCTTTTTGCCTGTGGTGTGCTATAGTGGAGCTGCAGCCCGGGAGATAATTGAGGCCTGTTTGTCTCTTCAACCCCCCAGCCCTACAATTCTTTGTTCACACTAGCTGCAAATGGAGCTGATTCTTTGCTCATCAACAGCAAGTAAGCAGCTCATGACCCCAGCAGATGTTTCTGCATTTTAGGCTAATGAGAATTTACTGGATTACTGCAGTCTTCTCTGCCTCGGAGTAAATACCACTTTGTTGGAGATCCGGAAACTCATACTGAATATGATAAACAAACTGCTGGCTGGACTGTGATTGCCAGGACATGAAAAGAGTTCCACAGAGGCAGAGGATCTAACAGCTCTGAAATGTGCCACCAAGCCACACCAATTAAGAGCATTTCCAGTGATTATGTGAGCATTCCTGTTCAACTCACAGAAATAATTTTAGATTTTCTTCCACTGTATTTGTGTGTGGTCTGTAAAGCAAGCACAAGGATAGAGCCTCTGATCAGTTTCTCTTAAAATATTTCTGTGAAAATGTATGTGCAAGACCTATCATGTTTCCTGCTATTTCAAGATCTTAAATTTCATATGTTAAAGAAACAAACACAATTTACCTCTTTAGACATAGTTAATTTTTTGTTTAGATAGGTCATGTGTATTTGGAGATGGCCTATATGATATCTAAACTTGTTTTAATTTCCCCTTCATATGAGGGCGGGGGGAGTGAAATAGCTGGTTGAACAGTAGTGTTTTCAGGACTGCAACCCAATGAGATATTCTGTCTGTGGCATTTAATCCTTTCTGCAGTTGGGTTTTGTTGCCTATTTCTTCAGAACTTTTAAGCAATGTTTCAGTAAGTGAAATGCTAACCATGTAACTGTAGGAGTGCAGCACTGATCCCAAGCTAATCCAGGCTGAAGTTTATTATCTTGACCATAGAGCAATATTAGTAGTTATACAACTTCAGAGCATTATGGGAAAGTATATATAAATATAGTACAGTGTATGTGTATAGTATATATATAGATACTAATCTGTATGGGCAATACCAAAAGATGTCAAGAGTCCTTAACCCTTTCTAGCTACCTTCTTTGTCTTGAAAAATTAAAAATAGCTTTATCTAATGAACGAAGCTTCTCAAATGAATATGTTGTGGGATAGATAAAAGGAAGCCTCTACCCAATTTGAGTTATGAAGGTGTCCAGCTGAGTTGCGAATAACTCTTAAGGGTGGAGGTCTCCTATAATTTATGTATGCAACTTCTATCAAATGCAAAATTATTCACAAACTTCTATAACATCAATCATATGTAGAGGCTGAGGAGAAAACTAGAAAGTCACTTCTTATTGAACGTCTTAATGGCAGCCATGTCTAACTAAGCACAGTGCTCTGTTCCTGTTCTACATCAGTATCTGCTCGTGTTAGTGATTCCTGAGTACTATTTCAGTCATTTTGTCAGGAATTAAAATGTAGTATTACTCTGAAAGATCATCCTTTCCTGTTCTGTAGATGATTAATGGGAATTTTTGACAGAACTATTTAGTAATTATATTCTTGATATTATTATCCTGTTACTATTATATGCTACTCAGATTACATTCTTATTTGAATGTGCTCTTTAATTATCCTTTCCTTGTAATTTTGTTCTAGGGGTGCTTGTATTCCCAGGAGGCAGGATCAGTCTTGTTTCTTCCAGTCTGTATCTGGACCAATGTTGTAGTTTCTGTAAAAAGACATTATCCTCATTGTAGGTAAGTTTGGGTTAGTATGGCAAAGCCAGTAGGATACTTGTTTTGCAGCTGTATATGTTTGGCTAACAGGGGGCTGTCACAGAAATGCATGGAAAAAGGAGAGCAAAACTAGCATTTAAAGAAATAGGTGTGTTTTTTTGCCATGAATACAATGCTGTAAAAATTAACTGAAACAGTCTTGTCCCAGAGTATGCAATGACTGACACAAATGTTTTTCCACTGGCAGGGAGGGACAAATGACTCTGGCTTCCCTAAAGCTGATGACTAGTCTGATATTTTTTCGCCCGTCTTCTGTTGGCATCTAGTGAGTACAGGACGTAATGACAGAATAAAATCATTAATGGCTTTGTTTTTACTACAGCATGTGCATAATTTGCACATATATTCACATATTTGAGTATAACCTCCTGTGACTTTAGGTCTGAATGTTTCTATGACGGGTTAGAGTGATAACGCCCATGCTGAGGCAGTTAACAAGGGTTAATTATTAAGAGCATGACTCTACCACTTCATTCTTGTGAGTAGTCTCACTGATTTCAATTTTGTAATTGGGAGAGGTGGGGAATGAAAAAGGAGGTCCAACTGAGAATAGCAGTACTCGAGAATTCATATTATTTAGAGCTTAGTGCTAACTTTTTTGTTTGATGAATGCTTCTCCAATAATTCTAATGTTGCGTATAGTTTTACTATGTAGATGGAACATTAGGGAACAACTTTCTTCTTAAGAGTAATGATCAGGAGAATGTACAAATAGTGTATAACTTAGATCTGTTCAGAACCAATTTAGATGTATTCACGCCTTCCTCTATAAACTGCAGTCTCTCACTCACCTTTCTGACATACCAGTATAGCCACGCCAGTCCCCCCCACACACTTTCAACCTGGACAAGTGCCTGAGATTCCTAACATTTCATGAGGAGCAGAATTCCATTTTTTGTAAACGAAATAAAAATCTGAACTATGCACAGTGCAAGCGGTGGGTGAATATGGCCCATAGATTTGACTGATGAATAGTTTTTATACATAAGCAGTTCTTACAGAACTTCCTTTAAACTCCTAACTATTACCAGATGTGGGTTGCAGGCGGCTGCTGGAATTCCAACACCTGTTGCATCACACTGAATAGGATTCATTTTGGCAGGCACAGAAAATTCCATTTCAGTAACTAAATAGTTTGAAATGATATCTAAAGCCTCCTTTTTTTCAGACCAAACTGATTCTAGCTTTATTTACAGGATAGCACATACTTTCATAATTAAAAGATGGTTTGCAGTCTTCAGAGACTGTAATTGCCTGGTATTTCTTATAGTCAGTAAATATCAAATAGAAAACCTTAAATTCTGAAGAAATCTCTCCTTTAAAAAAAGTTAACAATTAGAAAGAGCTATATTCCACATAGTGATAATTTCTAGCTGTGATTTCTGATGTAGAAAAACACTGTTTTGTGTTCCAAAATATTATAGCATTATGCTGAAGATGATGGAGCTCCATTTTAGAAACGTACTCTGCTGCATTCATCAATTCATTGCTGGATCACATTGCTGCTTCAAATTTCATACACCGTGGTTTTTCAAAGATCAAATGTGTACTAATTTGGATGACTACAGCATGAACGTTTCATGGCACTTTACGGCAAGTTTTTGTGGTATGTACCCCATAGATCTCAGGTATGAGTCTGTAAGGAGCCATTTCTGCGTTTGTTCTATATTGATTAAGTGCAGCAATTTTTTTTTGAAAGCATGATGCTGTTACACCCAAAACTTGCCTCGTCTCAGCCGAGCTATTATCAAAATCTTTGTTTTAATTGGTGAGATATTGTACATCAGTTATAGGCTGCTTTACCACAAGAACAGCAGAGGTGCTTTGTTTTCACTTTGCCTCCTTATTGCCTAATTGAGGGATCCCAACAAGCTATTAAATATTACCCTTAGGAAGGAGGCTAACATTAGTATTGCTACTTTGCAATAGGAAAATTGAGACATGCAGGGTTCTGCGAATGTATCTGACAAAATGATGAAGCTGGTAATTCCAAATTCTATTTTATCTTTGCGTGTTTCAGTTCAGTTTGTCTTAATAAAAAGCATTCCCCTTTTAATATACTTTCCAGTAAGTTGCTTCTCATAAAGCCTAGTTGGTTTGCTTGGGAAATGATCTCTATTAAATGAGTTTGAATAAACTGAAGGAGAATGCAGCAGTAAGGAAGAACCCACTCCTCAGGTATTTTCATTGCTACTTGAGTTTTAAAGACCAAGCTGTTATAAAACTGAATTATTTTATCAAGAGTATCATAAACTGTTTGAAGTGCGACCTAGGTTTGACAGTTGATGCAAGTAAATGATGATCACAACTATGCGACAGTTGCATTTAGTATGGAAAAAGATAAAACTAGTGCTCAAGTGAAATAATTATTTATTTTTAATCTGAATGGCAGGCATTATATTTAATTCCACATAAAACCAGTGTAATGTCAGTTGAACTGACATCACCCCAAAGAGTACTAGTACAAGGATTGTGGAGAGAGATAATGTCTTATTTAACTAATTAACACAATTTAACAAAATGTGTTATTACAGATACTGCCTCACTTATATCCTTGACCATCATAGCTAACAAAAACTTCCAGTACAAGAGGAACAGTACCATTCAAGTACAATTATACAATTTTGAGGAGTGGGAGATCAGAGGAAAAAACATATATACTTTACAGACAGAGAAAATATTTGTTAGGAGGGCCTCTTTTTACTTCATGCTTTCTTGCATGTGTCTTCAATTTTAGACAAACAAAGAGTCCCCTGGTAACTCTCATAGTGTTGTTTGTCGTGTGAAGATACATGAGCAATGAAGTGAGCAAGAGAGGAGCAGTTGTGCTTAAACAGCACGGCAGCAAGCAAAATGGATTCAGCTTACCTAATATTAAAAGCTGAAAGCTGCTCCAGGGCATTCTGCAACTCCTCCCACAGATGAGCTATAGCTAGAAAAATGCTTTTAAAAATAAATAAAAATAACCTTTCCAAAGGTGGTGAGCAGTCTTTAAAAACCTCTTGTTCAGTACTGAGAGCGTAACTCTGATGTTCTTACTGTATTGAGTAACAATTATTCAATACTCCACTCTGATCTTGACAATTAAGGCTAGTCTGAAAACAGTATCTGTAGATGAACATTAGTCAAGGATTGTCAGTGTGTATTAATTTATGCTTTAATAAAAGGGGTTTAAATAGGTGATTTCTTTAAAACCTTCTAAACCTGCTTGGCTATGGTTTTAAGTGTTGTTTCCAATCCTAAAAACTGTAACAGGCCTTGCAAAATACATGCTCCTTTTGATTTGAGACTATTAATTTGTCTGCTATAAAGAATTTTCAGGTGAGATGCACTTTTTAAAGCCCTAGCCTAGCTTTTCTTCTCTTTTTAATCTGACAAAATACCTTCCTTCTTATAGAATTGTTATGCCTTTCCACAAATAAGACAATGCTGTTTTGAGAAGCTTAAGTAGGAGAATGTAGGCACATCTAGCAGTGCTATCCTTTACTGAAGATAATGTTAATTTATCAAAAAGCTACTGAGAAAATGATTTTTTTAATAGAAATCATATTAAAATTAGTAAAAGTTTCAAACAAGATAAAAGGGAATGGACTGACTTTCAGAAAATGTCTTAGCTAGTAATGCTGAAGTATGTGGTGAAACCATTTTTTAGATGGAGAAAAATCATTTTAAAATTTAACACCTTTATCAACTTGATTAGCTGTTTTGCTTGTCAGAAGCTAGAAGAAAGGGCCTTTGGTAAACTATCAAGTTGACTTTTGGATGCAAATCTGTATTTTTGCTAAATAAAATGTAGGTTCCGTATCAGTGGTTTTTAGAAGAAATAGAACTGAGGTTCAAATAATGGAGTTAACATACAAAAAGTAGCTTTTTTTTTTTTCCAGTTTTCCTAGTAGTTTACTTTAAACCAAGTTTATAGTGCTGGGAAAAAAATTATTCTCACTACCCACGTTGAGGGTTTTCATTTATTCCTGGGTGTAGAGTTCAGCTCTGGTGAAGCATGTCTGGGATCCTAGCTCGCCTGGGCTGTCTCCAGCACGGGTCGGAGAGACCATTCCTTGGTATCTGTGTGCGACATTTGTTCTGTTACTCTGAGATGTGACATTCATTCTGTCACCTTGATTTACTGCTGTTGTAATTACAACATAGTGTTGTAACTACACTGCGGTGTAGTGAGAGCTCCCCCTCCTGTCTCAAGCCCCTGCAGCTGCTGGCCACGAGAGAGGGATGGAGATGGGCAGATTAGGGCCCCGGGATGGAGGAGGATAGGGTAGCAACATCCTGGCACGGGATGTAGAGTTGGAAACCGGTTCTTTGGCAGTGCCCAGCGGAGTGCCTGAGAGCACAAAGGCTCAGTCAGCGGTACCCGACCGGGCAGGGGGTGCTGTGGCCCCGTCCAGGCTGCTGGGACCTGGCACAGCGGCACTTTCAGGGGCTGGAGGAGGAAGAGGGGAGCTCGGGCAGGTGGTCTCCTCCCCAGGGCTGCTTGGGCTCGGCCGAAGAGGAACGGGTGCCGCAGAAGCCCCCTCGGGGAAGAAGGCCGGCGGGGCTGGGCGGGCAGGGCTGCACAGAGGCTGGGGAAGGCGAGGAGCCGGGGCCGGGGCCTTGCGCACCTGGGGCCGGGGCAGCGGGC
>VXAA01000915.1:295938-366428 GCA_013399115.1 Anseranas semipalmata
GTGTGTGTATATATATAGTTGTATACATACATACATACATATATATATATATATATAATGTACTTTGTTGAAAACTGAGTAAAATGTATTATTGATACTCACTTTCACTGTGATGTTTCTCATTCCTAAACCACTATGCAGGATCCTCGGGGGTCTCGTATGATAGAGTGGAGCAATTTGAAGCCGTTTTGTTGTGGTAAGTTCTAGATTATTTAGCTCAGTATATTGTTATTTACCTTTGCTAGCTGCCACTAGCTTCTGCTTGTACTGAATTGTGTTCAATAAGCCTTTGCAAGGATTAATGGATGATGGAGTTCACAGTATGTTGTTTTCTTTCTCAGGCATTGTAAATATGAGTTTTCCTTTGTCTGATCAACCAGTGTTTGGAGAATGGCTCATCTTTGCTGAAATGCAGGGGCACACATACAACAAATCCTTTGAAGTTCAGAAATATGGTGAGTTATCCAAATAGTCTTTGACTATAACCCAAGCATATTTGGAAGAACAAAACATTATGAAATGTTTTTACTTGAGATGAAACACCTGAGAAATAATGCACTAAAGAATGTCATCGGGAAAAATTCTTTAGAGGTTATGTATTTCAGGGATATAGACACTTGAAATTTAACCAAGCCTTTGTTCATGTCCTCCACACTACATAAAGAACCTGAAATGGAGTGTCATATTGCACAATCCATTTATGTAACAGGGATTTCATTTGGCTTTGGAAAACTCTAAAGATGCTTTCAGTCTGTCAATATTTTCCTTCCTTTCCCAGAGCCCTCCTTGAAATTCTCAGTTCCTTTTTTGCTAGCCCCTTTTTGGTCTCAAAGTCCTCCTGTATGATGAAAGGTGGTCATTGTTCCACCCAGCACACCATCTATGGCATCTGACCTGATCACACAAGCTTTTGTAGACACTGACAGCTGCTGGTATCTCAGCTGCTTTGCTGATGCATTGTGGAGTAGTCAGTAGCGAGTTGTCCCGTTTACCTTGTATCTAAGAAAGGCTTGGGCTCAAATGCTGGAACAGAGATTGCTCTGAAAAGAAGTAACATTCTGAGGATGTGTTGCTAAGGTCTTGACAAGATGGTCTTGGTTTGCTGTTCTTGTTGATCTATTCTCCGCTCAGTGCTGTCCTGCCCCTGTAGTGTTAGCTACAGTGCCCTCATCTGACCATTGGCAGTGATCTTGTCAGAGCTGTGTATGTCTTTGCTATAATCTGGACAGTAAGATCTCCTTGAAAAGATTCTTTTATTTCCTTTCATTGTAGTATTACCAAAGTTTGAGTTGCTGATTGACCCGCCTCGCTACATTCGTGACCTTTCAACATGTGAAAAAGGAACTGTCCATGCCAGGTAGGAATGTATCCCAAATAGTTTCATTACTAGAGCTTGTAGTACACACACAGTATGGTGCAGTCACTGGAGCTCAGATCTCATCTGCTGCAGACTTTTCAGATGACTTCTGGTTGTCATCAGAAGCTTTCCTATGTAAGAGCCTTCATAAAACATGTTAAAAATGACAAGTTGGAAAACCTTCTGTGATGTTTTTTCTGTTTTCTAAATGTGCAAGTCACATGGTACTAGCCTTGATATAATCAGGGAAACAGAAAACAGCTGGAAGTTATTCATTATCTTCTTTCCATTTCAGATATACATTTGGAAAACCAGTGACAGGAAAGTTAATTGTCAATATGACTATAAATGGTGTAGGGTATTACAGGCATGAAGTGGGACACCCTGTCCTCAAGACCACCCAGGTGAGGGAGACCATTGAGTCAGCTGCAATAAAATGCCTGATCTGTACTCTTTGAAGTTAATACTATGGCTCTATTTTATGTCACTGATGGGAGATGAGAAAATAAATGCAACAGCTGGGTCCAGCATAGTAAAAATATTACATGTTTTTACACTATATGTTAAGATTTGGGGGAAAGAGAATTTGATGGCATAGTATTAATCTTGTTTTAGAGCATATGGGGCTGAGGGAGAACATGAGAGTGAGAGACGGGGACAGAGGTAGTCCAGACTATGGATGAGGGAGGAAAATAAAAACTTTCTTTCTTTCCCCTGCTCCCATTAGTTCCCTCCACATTCCTTAAAAATACTGCTGCAAATTCCTGTCAAGTGTCTACGCTTTAGACTTGGCTTCTAGACCCTTTTTGAATGTATGCAAACTTATGTTTCCATTCCCCAACACACTTGGTAGATTGATGGCTCTGCTGTTTTCGATGTGTGTGTGAAAGACATGATGCCAGCTGATGTTCCGGAACATTTTCGAGGCACAGTCAATATCTGGGCCACAGTGACCAGCTCAGATGGGAGCAAGCAGGTTACATTTGATGACTCAACACCTGTTCAGAAACAGCTGATTGATATCAAGTACTCCAAGGATACCAGAAAACAGTTCAAACCTGGACTGCCTTACAAAGGAAAGGTAAGATTAAAGATAGAGATACTGACATGTGGTTGATGTAGGGTTATACAGACCTGATCCTTGGATGTTACACAATGTTCTTGTGTGTTTTTACCACCTGCTGTTTCTATCATTGACCAGAATTGCTAATATTGCAAAACATTGTTTTATAAATGAAATACTATGTAGGTAGAAGTCACTTACCCTGATGGAAGTCCAGCTGACAGAGTCACTATTCGAATTAAAGCTGAACTCACGCCAAAGGACAATGTTTATACAAGTGAACTGGTATCAAGAAATGGCCTCGTGGAGTTTGAGATACCTTCCATCCCTACAGCTGCCCAGTATGTCTGGCTGGAGGTAGGTGAAATCTCTTTATAGGATTAGTAGGCTTTAATGTAACTAATCTTGTCAAAACTGCACTTTATAAATCATTGCTACAAACAGGAAGTCAGTGCCTTTTACCTTCAACTTCTTCATTTAAGTGCAGCAAACACTTGCTTTTCTTCTTGCTGCTAATAGAACTGATGTTTATAACCATCATGAAAACATACTTCTTCAAATACAGTGTAATATAGTAGTAAGGGTCCAATATTTTGAGAGTACTGTTGCTATGTAAAGATGACCATAGAGATGAACAGATAGAAAATATAAAATGGGAGATGGGGATACAGGGTAAGAACAGGGTAGGAATTTCGGCTTTCTATATGTGAATAACATTCAGATATAACTTTTGTTAAGACCAAAGTGACAGCGATTGATGGGAAACCATCTGGGGATCAGTATCTGCCAAACTACTTGTCCATCAGTAGCTGGTACTCACCTAGCAAGTGTCACATCCAGCTCCAAGCACCAGATAAACCTTTCCAGGTATGTTGGCTTCATACTCCATCATGGCAACAACTGCATTGCTTAGCTTTATGCACTTTGTTTTAATTAAATATTTCCAGCCATTTCTGTTTCCTGGAGTCCTGGACTGTTAGTGTTTCCACTACAGAAGTGCAGTTGTAGCTGCGCTTCAACCATCAAATTAATTGTTCAATGTGGGCTGCACATGGTTCTGAGCGAAGTTCTTCTGATGCTTTGCACAGCATCTTCTTTTCTTTCGTGTTGTGGGAACAGGGGAGAGAGGGTTTGATATAGAACTGGCAACGTTTAAGTTTTTTGTATTTGAATGTACATTCTGTGCACCTCCAGTAACATTCACATATGAATTGTTTGGTGAAAATGACATGGTTTAGTTCAAATTAACAAATGTTGAAAGATTGGAAGTGAAGTCAGAGGGAGTAAGTAGCTTTATTACTAAAGATCCAGATTAGGGCTATGTAGTTTCTCTAGAACTTCTAGTTTAAATCTCTGCTGAATCTGTTTAGTCTTCCAGTTCTCAAACTGTACGTAGTTATCTTGTTTTCTTATGTCGTTTTTGTAGAACCCTCTCTTAAAATGTAGTCCTTCTATATAGAAGTTGTCGTGATCATTGTCCAGTGAAAGATCATCCTGTTTTACTGAGAGTTGTTTAGGGTTTGCCCTAGAGAGGTTTTTCCCTCTCTACCAGGGAAGAGGCATGTCTCTGAGGGACTGCATAGTGCTTTATGAAAAAATTGTGGGTTTTGGCAATATTTGTGCATAGTTTTCTATTATCAGCAGATCTGTCAGGTTGGTTTCAGACTCATGGTATCCAAATAAGAGCATTTTTTTATCATTGAATTTCATGGTAGTTTAATGGCTAATTAATCTTTTACAAGTTTCCTGAGGTATGGAAAGTGTATGGTATACACTGCTAATCTGAACACATTGTTCTTATTATAACCTGATTAGAACTAATTTTTCTGTGGGAAAGCTAGGAGTTGGATGACCAGCTGGTGTGGGAACTGTTTCCCTGCTTTGCCAGCTCTTACTGGGTGTTCCAATTAGCTACATTCATTTTTTAATGAATTGTTTCATCATTTCCACTGGGGAATTCTTAATACTTCAAATATTTAATGTCACGAGGTACTTCTTGGGCTCTGTGGCATTCTGACTGTATTTAACCATTACCAGCTCCTTGTATTCAAGTCCTTGCCGTTTTGGTTTGTACCATATGTATGTTCTGGCAAAACAGCACTGTCAGTGCTGAAGAAAGGTTTTTCAAAATATGTCATTGGAATTTAACATGTCTATTTAGTCTTAACAGTCTTAGGTGGCCATTGTTATGGTTTAAATGGCAGGAGGGTCAGGAGTGGAAGTCACTGAAGAAATCCTATTTAACACAAGTCTTCATAATCAGAAGCAAGAAGTTTGTGTTTCTAGGAAAGTCGGCGGCTTATTGCTTGGACAGACATTACCCATTCCTAATACCCTGACAGAGCACTGACATCTATTTTGTTGGGATTAGCACTATTTGGGATTTTATCTCCAGGGGATTCAGTACTAAGTACCTCTGGCTCTAGGACTTCAGTGCAGAAAAATTGCTGGAAGTTGGTGTGCTGCTCTGAAGCCTTTTGCAGGCATCAGATGTATTTACCCCGAATAAAAGAATTGCTTTCTTGTTTATTTGTATGTTTGACAGCTCCTTGAGTGCCAGACTCAAATTAATATCAAGACTTGTGTAATTTGAAAGCATTTTCGTCTCAGATCAATTCCCAGTAATTTTAGGCCACACTGCTTTTGTTTGAATTAGTATTTGCCAAGTGAAAGTAATCGCTATGTATAATCTGAATTAAACAGCAAAGACTATCAAACACCTCTCTTCCCACCCCCAACACATCTCTTTCTTTTTTGGGCTAGACGACTGAAGGGGTGTCTAAAATGCAACCAATTCTGACAGCTGCTCTGTGCCAAAAGGCTTAACTTTCAGGATTCCAGAGATTCCTTTATTGTTTTCATTAATGCATGCAACCCCCCAGCCCATTCTCCTGTTGGACTTGTAGGGAGTGAATTGCTGAACACAGGCCCCTTTTTATTGTGAAGAAAGTCCATGGAAACAGTGCTAATGTAATATTCTTTTCAATGCATACATTTCTTAGAAGAGGGGTCACATCTCTTTTGGACTGGAAACCCAAATAGGTTTCTGTATTTTATAAATAAAGAGCATGCATTGTAACAGACCAGATCTTCTGCTTCTCCGTCTCTGAGTGCAGGTAGGAGAAGAGGCTTGGATTGCAGTGAAGTCCACATGTCCTTGCAACTTCACTCTACATTACGAAGTGGCATCGCGAGGCAACATTGTCCTTTCGGGGCTGCAGCCCAGCAACATCACCCAGCAGAGGAGCAAGAGAGCCACCTTTCCCTTTGAGAAGAACATTGATATTGCACATTTCCCAGGAACAGGTAGCTAGCATCAGAAATGCAAATTCTCCCCTATTTTCAGGGAAAAAACACCTTTCTGCAAACCTGTTTAAGTATGCTCTTTTTTTGAATTTGATGCTCCTTAAAGGGCGTAGAACTTTTTGTGAGAGAAGTAATGATATCCATTGCATGCGTAGTCGTATAGAAAAGAGATAAATTTCTCCAAGAGGGAAAATTCTTGGGGAGTTTTCGCTACTCATTCTGTAGTCTTTCTCTGCTTAAAAAAAAAAAAAAGTGGGGAGAAAGGAAGTAGAAAGATTCTGAGCCCAGGAAGAACTTGTGCAACAGGGACAAGGGAAGGATGCAAGTCCTGGGTGGAGAGCTTTGTGCCTTGCAGCATTTAGACTGGGCAGGGAGAGAATGATTTTGATGAATAACGCTCTCATTTCTACAATTTATATTTTAGCACCTACTGGTACCCCTGCAGCAGAAGTTGAAGTCTGCATGACATTCCTCCATTTCTCGGTAGCTCACAACATGGCTCCCTTGGGCCGTCTTCTGGTGTATTATGTCAGGGAGAATGGAGAAGGGGTCACAGACAGCCTGCAGTTCCCTGTGAAGTCCTCCTTTGAAAATCAGGTATGGATGATGTAGCCAGTGAGAGGAGGGGATGGTGTCTTGTTGTTCTTCATAGTTTTGTCTGCTGAATGTGAGTTGAGATGATGGGGTTTACTATTAAATTCCTAGGTTGCAGTGGCTCTTTCAGCAAATGAGACCAGACCTGGTGATGTTGTGAACATCAAGGTCAGAGCTGCAAAATCAAGCTGTGTTTGCATTGCCACAGTGGATAAGAGTGTCTACTTGCTGAAGACAGGTTTTCAGCTGACAGCCAGTCAGGTAAAAAGATTAAGGCACTGATATCTTTCTTTCTTAATGCCGATATCTGCACTTTGCCTTTAGTAAGTAGCCTTTATACTTAAGGACAGCAGTCTCTTCCTTTTCTATACAGGTCTTTCAAGAGCTTGCAGAGTATGATGTTTCTGATGCTTTTGGAGCTCCGAAGGAGGAAGGGCACTTCTGGTGGCCAGGCATGTCCTCACGTAGACGCCGTAGATCTTCTGTCTTTCCCTGGCACTGGGACATCACCAAGGATGCTCGCTTCGCATTTACAGTAGGAAGAATCAGCTTCACATCTCTCTGGAGTGTCTTATTACTTTCATGTTTGTGGCATAATTTTGCATGATAATTTCTAGCTCCACAGCTAAATTGTTAGCTCCATTCTTTTGTCACATCAGAAGTGGTTTCTCTAAGGGGGTAGTCTTAAAAGTAACTTCCAAGAACAGAGAGTACACTGTTCCAGCAAAGATAATGGAGAAATGTGCTTTGATTTTTGGCCGTCTTGAGGAGAGGGCCAGATGTCCTGTGGGGTGAAGGAATCAGTGCAGGGGCTCTGGAGAATGAGACGGGGAACCAGAAGGTTTCTCCACTCATAGGTGAGCTTACAGATCTCTTTCACAGTTACTTTGATGGGAAAGGAAGGTAGAACATGAGTCTGTCCTTTTAGCCTTTCCCCTTTTAGCCTATCCTTCAGAAGTCCTTTCAACTTCTTTTCTGCCTCAGTTCTGGCAGCAGCTGTGGCCATCTGTGTGAAAGATCAGTAGCATTTTCTTCGTATCCTTGATCAGATTGCTACTTAAATGGCATATATTTATTTATGTTAGTTTGGTGTCTTTCAATAGTTAAACTTGACCAGATTTTAAAAATCATTATTTCCCTTGATCTGTGCTATCTATTTGCTTTGACTTTCAAGTTGAGCATTTAAAATGAGTTAAATAGTTCTCCTTTTGTTTAATGTACACATGCACTAATTCATTGCTTCATTGCTAACAATGCAATCCTTTAAGCTAAAAACAGTTCAGTCTTCTGAAGGTTTTCAAAGACATGTTGTTATGTTTCCATTAGCTTCTTGCTTTATTTTTTATTAAACTTATCATTAGCTATAAATGACCTATTTGAAAAATTCTGCATGTTGGCTTGTCTCTTACCTTCCTGCAGTTGCACAGTAGAGTCCATCCACCCTTTCAGACTCTGCTGATGTCCTGCCTCTTTGCCTTCCATATGCTGCAGCATGTAATCTCATTTCTATGACTGCCTGAAACTGTGAGAACATGTCATGTGGCAGGCCATGCTGTACTTGCTATCTATTTTATATTCTTTACATAGGCTTCCCATACTGACCGTTCTTAAAGAGACTGGCCTCTAGAGAAACAGTGTTACAGGTCTCATGTTTTATGCTCTTTCCATTTATAATCCCCCAACTGCTAATTATAATGATCCTTGCTTCCATTGGATCCGCTGTCTTTCCATTCCCTCTGTCCTTTCTGCATATTTAGCTAAAGACTTAACACTGTGTTGTCTTAAACCTCATAGTCTCCCACATATTCCCCTAGTGTCTCAATTGCTTAATCATAAACTCTAAATCCTTATTTAATAGCCCCTGCTGCAGGAGTCGCTGCTTCTTCTCCTCTCCCTGATCTGTTGGGGTTTTTGTTCTGATGTGTTTTTTTTCTTACTGAGTGGCATAAAGTCTTGGGAAAAGAGCCATATATTAATAGCAGGTGTGTATGCATTGCTGTATACCTGATTTGTAATAGTTGGATGTGTATTGGAAAGATAACAAAGTCCATACTCCCTTTGGTGCCTGGGAGCTGCTGTCTCTTATGAATAAGTGCATTTAGCGAACAGAACTGGCAGACAGCTTTCTTGTGAATTCTGTATTTTTACTGTGAAGCTGTGCGGACAATTTCCATTTTACTTGGCATTTCTGGTAGAGCAGAATTGGGGATGTCTGACGTGAGATCTGCCTGCTAACTGCAATAGAACACACTGGAAACTTTTAGGAAGGGTAAAAAGCTGTAGTGTAATATTCTAGGGGAAAAATGTGTAATAATTTTTTACCTGTAGTTGCCTGACAGACACATGCCCAGTAATGTTAGATATTAGTGAAATGCATTTTCTAAGCAAACAAGAGCTTTCTTGTAAAACCCCTGCCTATAAAGTGTCTATATATTTTCTCATTAACAGTCATTTTTATTTTCCATAAAGTTTTATAAAAAATCCTCAAGTTTCAATTGAGCTTTACCCCATAAATGTTGGAATAGGGTTGGGGGGATTCTGTTCAGAAAAGCTTTTATTGGTACATACTTAATTCTCTCTCTCTCTCTCTTTTTTTTTTTTTTAACTTTGTGGTCTTCATTTTTATTATCTAGGAAACTGGTTTGGTTGTAATGACTGATATAGTTAGCTTAAACCACCGGCAGAATGGAGGCATGTACACAGATGAGGCTGTCCCAGCTTTTCAGCCACATACTGGGACACTGGTAGCTACAATGCATTCTAGAATGGCACCAAGGTAATCTTTTTTTTGTAATGCATATTGTCTATGATACTCTTACCTTTTTTTTCTTTTTTTTTTTCCCTCCCTATATTCTCAGCTGTTTCCCACTCCCATACCTCCAGGAAATAGCTTAGTTTAGACGAGGTGGTGGTGGGGAGGGGAAACTGTCTTCAGTTGTCTTGATAGACCTAATAAAAACTTTGTTAAATTTAACTTTGTTAAATTTAAATTAATTCTGGAAAAATGCAAAGTAATATTCTTTAAAAGGATCGTTTGAAACTCTTTGCATATCTTGGTTTTCTATGAATTAGTTGTTGCTTGTCAGTATTTGCATGCTAGCCCTCGTTTCACAGAGTTGTGTGGTACTTGGGTGGCGGTCAAAATAAATAAAATGAGGAACTGCGTGAAGAAAAAGTCATGAGGTACTACAGGCTAATGCTGCAGACTGAGGATATGCCTTGCCTTTGTATTTTGAACCAACTGGTGGCCTCTCAGAGTAAGTTTTAGAGATTAGTTAAGAAAAAGATAATGAAGCATCTTGGGAATAAAATGGAACAAATTATGAAAATATTAGAGATCAAGATAATTCCAAGTAGAAGAAAGGGAGGGGAATATAGAACAGTGATTGTAGTAACTGCTATTAGTAAGGCCGTATGATGATGTCATGGGAAGTCACATGCTGTACTCGTTCCCTTTGATTTTGCTTGATGAAAGAATTTGGATCATAAAACTGCTATTTTTTTTTAGATTATTTATGTCTCCAGACTGATGTGTGTGTACACAATGAATTGGAGGTGAATTAGAAGGACTATGCAATTTGTGTTAGGAATGATACACCCTTTCACTTTATGAATCTGTGCTAGCTAGAGTTTTGGTTGGTCGTGTGAGCTGCACTTAGTTGATAACACTGATTTATCAGTTAATGTTAAAACTAACTGTCTTATTAAAAGAATTCATTGCCAAAGACTTATTTCTTCTTCTAGCAGAGCAGAGAAGAGAAAAAGAACCTTCTTTCCTGAAACATGGATATGGCACTGCCTTAATGTCAGGTATTGACAGGGAATTCCATTAATTATATCCAATGGGTTGTATCCTCTTCAGCTGCTGAAAATGAAGCTCTTTAAAACCTACTGGAGCTACATTGGCAGTCTCTGATTTTTGTTGTTGTTGCTTTTCTTCATTACTGATGATCCTAGAGTAATATGTATGAGGAGATGGAGGCAGAATGGTTGCTTCTGTAAATACTGTCATAGGCTGCTAGCCGTGCACTAGTGAGTATTCTATGTTCATTGCTTTTTAAATTGCACTGAGCCCTTCCTTTCTCTTTCATCTGATACAAAAGAGCATCTCCCCCAGATTTTAATTTACTACCCAATAAATTATGGTTTCCACCTGGTACAACTGAAACTAAAATATGAATAAACAGATAACTGATCTCTCCCAGAAACAGCACATCTAGGATAATTTGAAGCAATCATTAAAAGACTTCTCCAGGTTTGCAAGTAAACTTCACTCTCAATAAATGATTATAAATTAAATTTGACAAGAACTTGCAGCAAGCGTATTCAAATCTGTTCAATTGGGCATGAAATATGCTTTGTAGAAATACACAAAGAATTCCAGAAGTGCCTGTTTGGGCCTCAGCAAGCTGGGGCAGTTAATTATAAATAGGAGAGTGTGGAAAAAAAGAAGTTGCAGATTGCATTTTCTCTACTTTATTTCATTAGAAACAACTGAGCTGAGCATTGCTTGATTTCCACTGTCTTGAACAGGATGATTTTTTTTTTTTCCCTTCTACCATTTATAATTATAATATACAATCCTCAAAATAGAAACAAAAGCCTAATGTCAACTTCCCAAACCAATTCTAAAAATTCCTAGAGCCTGGCTGGAGGGTCTAATGGCTGGAAATGTGTGTGTACTTTGGCCCCCCGCCCAGAAGAGTAAGTGCCCTCATGTGTGAAAATAATGTTAATGCTGGTTATGGGCTGAAATCCCAGTGGAAAGAACATCAGCTGCAACAAATTGTCCAGTTAAACAGACTGGAATGCTGCCAGTTCTGGAGCTAGGACACCCTTCTGCTTTCTCTTTGGGGCTGAGGTTTCTTGCAAGTTCTGGCTACCTAACTCCAGTTAGGGTGAGGACCTAAATATTAAGGAACTGGTGCACTTAAGAGAAGTTCAAGTAACTTGTTGCTGTCAAGCCATGTGCATTTCACAGGCTCTTCCTCTAGTAGGGAGCTATGCAAAGTGTTTGGAGATTGACCAAACCTACCATGCATATTCAAAGGCATAGTGATCTCTAGGTTTTTAATCAAATTACTTGTTTTAATGCTTTTTCTGTTGTAATATCAATACAAAGACCAGTACATGATATGCTGCCTATATACTAGTAGTTATAATAGCTTAGGCTCATTGAAAATTACAAAGTTGATTTAGATGATGAAAGTAAAGATACGTCATAGGTGTCTAAAATTTGAATAACCTTCAGAGCTGAAAAGCAGCAAAAATTCTTCAGTTTGTTCCGGATGTGAATCAGCAGGTATTTCAGCACTGAAAGACGGTGTGTTATGCTGTAGAGCTTATTCTGAAGATCTTGCTTTCTTACTTTCCATGCCAAATACGATGCATGTTGCTTGCAAAGATTATGAAACTAGCAGCGTGTGTATCAAGCTCAGGGGAATAAATAAGGACTTGAGAGAAAACAACCTTAGGGTGTACTCATAACTGCACCAATCATCCTGCCAGTTGAGGCATAAAATAGCTTTTGTTCATGCTTTAGATGAAATGTTTTCTGTTCCAGGCAAGGCCAAAGTTTCTTTGCAGGAGGGAAATTGCAAAGTCTGCAGAACAAAATTGAATTTCTATTATTATAAAGCATGGAAGAGTATGCCAGTTTATGATATCCTGTTGTGGTATGCACAGTAGAGCTGAATACTCAAAATAGAAATTTGATTTTTAATAATTAGTTTCAATCCTCACTACAAGAAAATTATATTTTTGGAAATTTTCTGAGTCAGACATTCCAAAAACCAACAACTGAAATGTTCCTGAATCAAAATATGCTCCTCTGGACAAGCAGTTGCTGGACTTAGTGTCTGGAAAAAATTGTATTTGCCTTTATGTTCAAGCACAGTCTGTAATATGGCAATGTACACAAGGACAGTGGGTTCCAACAAAAACTACTTTTATTTCACTAAATCTGAAATAAGTTATTGCTGACCTGTTTTTATCTAGGATTCTTTCTCTTTCCTTTTTTTTACTGCAGACATTTGCCTATAAGAAAAGTGACTGTCTATAATGAGGGTGCAAATGCCTGTAAAACTTTTAATCCAGTAAGAATTTGTTAGACTGTGTTCTGCAGAAACCACTTGTTACTGTTCTGCTCCTTGTAAACGTGCATAGTTCTCAAAAATCCTGATACTTAGCAAGAAAACTTTGAGCCTTTTATAAGCTGTTGCTCAAAGCAGATACTGATAGTTACTGAAAGTACTGATACTGCTGCAAGTTTGGATCTGGAGGGAAATCCCCAAAATGTTTGACTCTGTGTGCTTTAGCTTCATTCAAATGCATTTCATTAACCTGATCAACCCATGTTATTCCCTCTTCTCTTGGGCAGTAATATATCAGGAGAAGCAGAGCTGCATGTGGAAGTGCCAGACTCCATCACTACGTGGATAACTGAAGCTGTGGGTCTGTCTGAAGAGAAGGGGTTGGGCATTGCCAGTCAAACAGAACTGAAGACATTTAAACCTTTCTTCATCGATTTTACATTGCCATACCATGTCATCCGTGGAGAACAGACCAAAATCCCATTGACTGTCTACAATTACTTAGCTGTCTGTGTAGAGGTAACAGCCCTCTTTGTTCCTGTTGCTAAGATACTAAATTGTAGTTTATTATCAAACTTTCCTAAGTGATCTACAAGTTATAGTAGACAAGATATATAGGGATAACAGAACGATAAGCTCAGCATAAATGCTTTGAACAAGATAAAAATATTGCTTTCAATACTAATAGAAGTCATTGCTTTATTTACTTTTAGCTTGAAGCAACTGTAGTAGTCTTGCAATACTTTGGAAATCCAAATATTGAAAAATGTAGGGAAGGCAATTAGAAAGCTCATGCTGAACCACAGAGAAGAATTTCCTTCATAGTTAGCTGCTGAAGGCAGTTTGCTTTGAAATAACTTCTTTCAAGAAATGCTCTCTCCCTAGATGTTTTCTTCTGAAATGCATTATCTGCTTAGCTCCAGTAGTATCATTCTGAACTACTTGTAGGATTGTTGAGCTGAAAGTAATGCTGTCAGTTGAATATAATACTAGAACGTTTGAAGAATTAATAATCTGTGCATACTATGTTTTCATTACCCATTTTGTGGTTTTCAGATTTTTCACGTGCATCTGTTGGTTTTGCAGATGAAATTTGCAATAAATGGCATTCAAAAATTTTCACAGGTTCATGTGAAGATTTCTGTTCCGAAAGGCATAAAGTTTGTTGGGCATCCTGGGAAACACCATCTGACAAGAAAGAAGTGTGTTGCCCCTGGGGAAGCTAAACCCACCTCTATTGTTTTGTCCTTCAATGAGCTTGGACTGAGCAACATCACTGGTATTACACAGATAAAATATATATACATAAATATATATATATAAATAGCTTGCTGCTTGAAGGAGTTTTACAAGTGTTTCTTCTTACTCCTCTTTCAGAAGAAAATTCTTCTTTCCCTAGTACCCCAAAGTGAAATCATTATTTCACTTGCTGCCAACTTAGCTTTTCAACCTCATTTGTTTCTTACAAACTGGTTCTGTAACTGTTATGCACTGAAGTCTGCATGAGCAAACTTCAGAAGATTCCCTAGTCATTAGCTTTTCTGTTGTGTGATACATGATTGTATATGGTTTGGACCTATTACATCTCCCTGAAGAGATCAGTGTAAATTTTTAAATAAGAGAATAACAAATTCTGTACATCTTTTGAGAAAATAATCCTAAGTAGTAAAATTTGTGCAGTGTGGGAAACTAGGAAAGAGTTTCTCTCTTGCCCTGTGACTGTCCAAGTATCGTGCAATCTGGGATGTGACTGTTCAGATTCTTATGGAATAAAGGTAATAGAGCTGCAATTACAAAACATTTGATGTGTTGTTAGTTAACTGTATCTAATTAGTTTAGATCAACACTTTGAACTCTCGTAGATCAAGATCCTGTCTTGAAATCTCTGCTTCTTTTCCTTTCTGTTTTTTAGCAAAAGCTTTTGCTTATGGTGGAACTAATTGCTGTCAAGATGGGATGCAAACTTTAAAGAATAGCAAGCACTCAGAGGACAATTATGTGGACAAAAGGACCCCAGTTGGAATGGATTATGTTCGCAGTAGTGTTATTATTGAGGTAAGAAAAATATGAATTTGTAATAAATCAGAAAAAAGTGATAAATATTTGGGCAAATCATGGAAGTTTTTAGGTAGTATATCAAACATGAGTAGGTTTACAAGAATCTTCAGATTGATGGTATGTTTACGTGATTGGAAACAATTTTTGTGGTACAAGTACAAGAAGGGTCCATTTAGTTCTGAGTTCATGCTGGTGAATCTTCAATACTGCTCAGAACAAAAAGGGATAGAAATTGTATTGGGTGTGCTTGCTCTGTTAGTCTGATATGCTGTGATGTGAGATTCACTGGTAGTGGTTAGCATATCTGTAGCTACCAGCATACAGTGTAATACCTTTTCTCTAAAGGATATAAAATGCTGTACAGCATCAGAATATTATTTATGTGTTGTAAGTAAAACCAAATAGCTGTCACTGCTAATCCAAGCACTGTATTTTTATGTATGGATTTCTGTCTTTATGTAGCCAGAGGGACTGTCCAGAGAGTACACCTATAGCGTGTTCTTCTGCCCAAATGGTAAGTTCATGATTTAAATGAGATAATATTAAGTTTGTTTGATTTAGATATAAATGGAAACATGTGGCTTCATCCCATGGAAAAAAAAAAAATCTTTGTTTCCATTTGTGTATGATTGATGAGTTATGGTGTGTAGGAAGAAGTTTTGAATAAATAGTCTTTCTTACCTGGCTGGCTAATTATGAATTTGCTGTAACTGCCCAAGTGATTTCTGGAAATGGCAATTAAATTCCTTTACTTCATGAAACAGTTTAAGTATTCAGCACTGTGGACAGTAACTGTGGCTGTACTATATTTTCAGTTGATGTTTTAAAGTTCAGTTCTGGAATCAGTATGTCCTTTCTGCCGGAGATTTGGATGGCTCAAATTTGGCTCCACCAGCTATACAGAGATGCTTTTGACCACTAGATTAGAACTGAAAAATCACTTGCAAACTTCACGAGAAATCCAGCTGAGTGGTTTCAATTGAAGGATCTTCTATATTGGAAGGGGGTAGAAATAGAAGATAGGAAGAAACATCCACATATACTTTTTATAGTTTATTTAAGAGAAGTGGGGGAAAAAAGAATGTATACTTAAGATAGGCCTGTTTGTTTAAATTTCAGTAGTTAGCTACAGGTTAGTTTTTTTTAAATACGTGAGCTGAATTCTAATTCTTACAACATTCCATTGTTTTTTTGACTAGAGAAAATTCACATTTCTACACCTAACAAATATGAGTACCAATACATGCAGAAGCCTGCCCAGATGACACACTTTGATATTGCCGTGAAAGCCCACAATGATGCTCACCTGGCCCTGTCCTCTGGTCCACATGACATGGCAGAGATGACTGAGATTGTTATTGGTGGACATCAAAATACTAAAACATGGATTTCCATCAGTAAAATGGGTGAGCCAGTGGTCAGCAGAGACACAGCTGGTATCCTGTCCTGGGATGAATTCCGCAGCTTCTGGATCAGCTGGAAAAATGGAATTATCCAGGTACTGAATTTATCTATGTAATAGTCTGGAAGTCTCTTGCTTCCTTAACTAGAGTTGGAGCACACATGCAGATTCTCATTAGGTGTGTTGTAGGAGGAGAAAGCGTTGCTCCTTTTGCTTTTTCTGTAGTAAGTCTTGATCAGACTGTTTTAATCGGAACATGTTTGCTTGCCACATTATGCCCTCAGGACCTCAGTCTTCAATGTTTTCAATGCTAAATCTGCTGAAAGACTTGGAGGTTTAGCCTGTGGAATTCTCATTAAACTTCCTTGGATTGTTTTTTGGGTGGGAAAGAGAAAGGTATCAGTCCGTTTACAAAGTTCTCTAATGCACACATAGGTTACTGGGTCCAAGGGCACGTGGCAGACTGACTACACATGCGTGAGTTCTTGGAAGTGCATGGTTTTTTTGTTCCTTTCAGGTTGGCCATGGTACTCGGGTGCTAAATGAATCTATTATTGTGGAGTGGACAGTCCCCAAACAGTTCGAGGTGAAGTACATTGGCTTTTCCACAGGCTGGGGGTCAATGGGAGAGTTTAAAATTTGGAGAAAAGAAGAGACTGATGAAAATCACAATGAAGCATTTACTCTTGGAGTTCCCCACAACATAATTCCAGGATCAGAAAGAGCTACGGCTTCAATAATAGGTATCAATTATGAGGAGGTATCATTAGGTACCAGTTATCAAATATGAAGAGATACTTCCAGCTGTTACTTGCTTCTGACCAGTATTTGAGTAATATGGGCTAGATAAAGTAGTCATAGGCAGTTTACGAAGGTGTGTGCTGCTTAATACTGAGACAGGGAATTTTTTTTTTCTCAGTCACTTGACTGAACCCTGTTTGAGATGATAGTTAAAGTTAATACAGCCGAAGGGCTTTGCAGATTTCCTGTCTATTAGAATTCATAGTATTCATTTCATAATCATCATAATCACATATTATACTAACTGCATTCTAAACTAGTCTAAATCAAATAGTCACAGATAATCAAATTCTGAAAAGTGAAATTTCTTCTTTATTCCAGCAAGAGCTTGAAGGGTTAAGACTGAACATTTGAGGGACTTCCAATTTATGCTACAGTTTATTTAAGCTGACTGTGTAGCTAGTAGAAATGAGTGTAGTCAGGTGGTTTTTAATCATAAGGCATCAAAAAGAAGTAAAGCATAATTCCTTGATACTGAACCTATCACCTCTTTTTCAAACAGGAGATGTGATGGGTCCTACATTAAACAACTTGGACAATCTTTTGCGATTACCATTTGGATGTGGAGAGCAGAACATGATCCATTTTGCTCCTAACGTTTTTGTCCTGAAATATCTGCAGAAAACCAAGCAACTCAGTCATGAGGTGGAGAGTGAAGCTACTGATTACCTTGTTCAAGGTAACTCATTAAACTTACGGTTTATAGAAGGTGAAAAGGCTTGCAAGTTAGAAGAGAGTTTTGCTAGTATCACATTGTCCTTTTTAATGAAGAGTATCCCAAGTAATGAGGATTCATCATTTCTTGCAGGACAATCTCACAGGTTAACAGATTTTGATGGCAAGATGATTTCCCTTGATCTGTAGCCTGCATTTCCCTTCAATAACTTCTGGTCTACATGCTTATTGTGTGTGTGTGTGTGGTTTTTTTATTTATACACACACACACACGCATATAGGTAACTTATTTCCATGTTTACAAATTTCAGAAAATCACAGAAAATTAAATTTAGTTAAAATCTATATATTTAGTTCTTTTGCCTTTTTTCCTAAATTGTCTTTCTAGTCCTTTAATTACCACATAGCTCTTTGCTGTTTATCTTAGTAACAGTATACCCAGAATCAAAAGTTAGTATGGAAAGTAGATATCCTAGAGCTATACAATGAAGGCTTTTTTCTGTCCTTTCAGTGCCCTGTCCTCTCTCTCTAAGCAGCTCAAAGCAATCTATCTTCTTACGCACTGTTTTCCTCAGCATTTGTTTGGGAAGAGCCACTTACAAAATAAGTTAAGTAAACACAATTCTTAGGACAAGTAAGAATTCAGAGATCATTAATGAAAACAAGAATGACCCAAAGGGACGTAACTGTCTTGCATGTGAGTCAGACAATAGCCATGTCATGAAATCAGAGGTGATAGAGCAGTTCTATGAACATATAAATATAAGATGTAATATGCAATTTATTTCTTGTTTTCAGCAGCAAAAGCCTCGTGCTGTTTCCTTTGCCTGGCTACAGTTGTTTCATTTGTAATTTGTTCTTGCTGATAGCAGTAATGCAAAGGGAATTTTTAATAGTTTTTCCTTTTCAATATAATTTGGTTTTGTTTCTTTTTATGAATCTTCAAACCTTCCAGGCTTTTGCTTCAAACTCTGCCTGTTAATTAGCCCTTACAGAAGAAATCCTCAAGAGTTTTAAACCTTTCTATGTTTTTGGAGCCCTGCCAAGTATAAGGTTTAGATGGGAGAGTCTGTTTGCTCGCTCTAGAAGGCTTTTGTAACTTACTAAGCCAGAAAACTTTTTCATCATTTAGTCATCCATCACAGAATGTGCTGATACCTAACAATTCCTATATATTCCCTAATTTTTAAAAGTGTCCTGAGCTAAGCTGGTCAGTAATTTTTCTACTTTCCCACAATGCAGTTCCACAAAAGCAGGTGAACAGGTGAAAACTAGAAAGGTGAACCTCTCCAGTGAGTTCAAGCATCTAGAGGAGTGTTTAGAAAATAGAAGATTTCAGAAAAGCAAGCAAAGACATAAAGTCTGTGCCACTATCAACCTAGCAAGCGAAGAATAAATGTAAGAGCAATGAAGCATAATTCAACACAAAATGAACATTAGAATAACAGAACAGAGAAAATCATAAGACTGATATAAAATACTAATGCTTAATTTGTTCATCTAACACACTGGAAGTGAATGCTTAAGAAAAATTTAAGGAGGAAGAGCTTTATTTCAGTAGTAAATTGTATCTGCAGACTGTGTAGATGAAAAGCAATCTAATTTAATGCAACAGCTATTGTTTGGAAAAAAAATAGTTGCTTGTGCTTTCTGCCCCATGGTTGTATATATCCTGCAACCCCTAGACAAAGATGTTTTTACTGCAAGAACATCATTAATATGTAGGGTTTTGTTCCTCTTTTTGCCCATTTTTCAAACCATTCTATCTGCGTTCCCTATGAACATCAAAAGGCTATAGAGCAACAGGAAAAAGCGTAGGAGTCATGAGCAGCCCTTACTCAGAGACTGTGGAACTGCCTATATCTGGAGAGGTCAACAAAGAAACTTTGTCTCTGGAAATGAAAAAGTAATCTATTTCCATAAAAATGGCATGCAGTGTGGAAGAAAAAGTCTATTCATCTATCAGAGAATTAAGCAGGCACTAAATGTCTCTGACCCAGTCTTCTTGCAGGTTTGACATATCTCCGTATCAGAAATGCCCATTCTGAAGGGTTTGATTACATCTGGCATTTAAGAGCTTATAGAGACTTAATGTGCTTTATTAGCATACTAGTAATAGTTCATGGTTATAAGACAGGTAGGTTTGAGAAGCAAATTCTTTTCCTGATAGGAAGAGCATTTTGACTATCTTTATTTTCAGTCTCAAAAGACTTTCAGGTAGAGTCTCCAGCATTCAACTTTTTGTTGAACTTGTCTAAAACAGGCCTGATAAGACAGGCCTAGTAGTGTTCGTATACAATAAGGTCACACATCATCCATCACATCTCACACACGGTTCAAGGAAGATATGTAAGAGTTCTTATGCCTTCATTGCTTTTGGAATTTTGGCACTAAGCACTCAGCTTTGTTGTCATGTCACATTAAGTTGTCCCAAGCAGCAGCTTTGGAGAAAAGTCTGAATCCAGTTGTATCATTAAGGCAAAAAGCTCCTCATCCACATGGGGCTCTCAGTAAACCAGAAGCAGGATGGCTGTATGCTTAAGAAAAATCACTCTCTTAATATTGCATCATGCAGAGGGGTATCAAATTCTTAACATTTCTAGTGGCCAAAATGCAGGAGTTGATTTTTAATATTGAGTGTTTTAGAAACATTCTAACTTTTTTTTTTTTATAGATGTGCTGCTCAGTAAGAGACTAAGAGCTAGAGAAATAATGTTTCATTCATTTGTCTTCAAGAGGTATATGTTGTCTTACAGACGTTAGCCTGAACAGATTTCTGAATAAGCTGCAGTGTATGTGCACAGAGCTGGCTCTATCAAACACAGCAAAATAAGAGGTTGCCTGGGGCAGCAGAATCCCTTACTCTAGTGCCAGATGGTCCGAGTCTTCATTCATTTTAAATACTTGTTTTTCTCTGTGTGAGGATTTTGGACTCCCACAATTCTTTTTCGACTTCCAGGCTACCAGCGCCAGCTGACCTACAAGAGACAAGATGGTTCATACAGTGCTTTTGGCGAGAGGGATTCCTCAGGGAGTATGTGGTGAGTTGCTATTTAAAACAGAGTTAGAAAATTCAGTGTTTGCTAAATGGGAAAAATACACAATTGGCAGAGAAAAAAGAGTAATTTTCCAACTTCCATCATGGTATTGCACAGTGAAGAACAGAAATAATATTCAATGACTATAGGCTTACTGTTTCAGTGCTGCTGAGTGTTCATATCACACTAGTGGGTGTACTATAATTGCTTCAAGACTCATGGGAAGTTAAGATGGTCACATCTACTAATGTGTCCAGGCTTTAGGCACTGAAGCTATAGTTTAGGCTCATGTTTGGTCTGTGGAAATTGGAGTAGCAGTGTCTGGAGCTCTTAAAGCACGTAATTCCAGCAGGGAATGGAGCTAGTGGAGGGATTATTAGTGTTAGGTGTTAGGTTGGACTAGGTGATCTTGAAGGTCTCTTCCAACCTAAAAGATTCAGTGATTCACCTGCAGCATGTATGGAGAAACTTGCTGTCTCTAGAAGTAGTAGAGATGTGGAAACTTCTACCAGGGTTAAAAAAAAAAAAAAAAAGGCATTCTTCTAAGTGTTTTATATTCCCTCATGGATGAAATGGAATGGTATGGATTTATGCCCTGAGAATTGGAAGTGCAGGGTCTTTCAGAGAGAAACAATACAAGAACCAGAAATTGTGAAACTGGGAGGTCAGCTCATCTCACTAATGTCCCCCTTAGGAAACCATGGCCTTTAAGGTTGTGTGTTTCATCACATTAGTGTGGTCGTTGACTATAGTGTCTCAGATTTAGTAGATTTTTGTCTTCATTCATTTGTTTGTGCTGTTATTTGGCTTCTCCATCTGTTCTGTATTTTGTTTTAAACTGATTTTCTTCATGAACTCATCTGAGGGGAAGTACCAGTTCTGTGATGCTGTTGCCTCACTGTTTTTAAGTTAGTAAACTTTTATCTCAGGTCTGGCATCTCCCAGTCCCTAGATGTAAAATATGGTGACACAGAATTACTAAACACTTGAAAAATCTTCTGCCAAGCAGCATGCCTTCTACCCTCCCATTCCTCAGGGGCTTGTAAAATGAATGATTCGATCTCCCAAAGCTGGCCAGAGTTCGCACTAGTTGCATGTCAGAGGTTTAGAATTCCAAAAACACTTCTATTGCTTTCCTAAGTCTTAATTCTGTATAAAGTCTAACACAGCCTCAGACTTTAGCAGTGCGTCTGGATTTCTTTTTTCTTTTTTTTTTAAGACAGTAACAAAATTGGAAAATTTATTCTCTCTTCTTTAAAAATAGTTTCATATTTATAAAGATATTGGCTCAACTTAAAAGCTTTAATAAGCAGGGTAGCAGCTGAGCACCTATAAAAGGTAATGGAATTTGAGTGTATCGTAACTAAGACAAGTATATTCTCCAGTTATACTTTTCAATTTCATTTGTTGACCCTTAACCCTGATCTCGTCCAGAAGATTGAACAGTGTGGGAGCCTTTATTTACCATTATTTTTTTCACAATATTTTCAAAATTTGTGCTTTCTAGGAATGCTGTTTTCCCTTTGCTAGTACATTATTCTGAATTTGTTTTCTCAACAAAGATGGTAAATTTGTATTTACAGGCTAACAGCTTTTGTCCTCAAGTCCTTTGCACAGTCCCGTGGGTTTATTTTCATTGACCCGAAAGAACTAACAGCTGCCAAAGACTGGATCATCCAGCATCAGAAAGAAGATGGTTCTTTTCCTGCTATGGGCAGGATACTAAATAAGGACATTCAGGTAAAAACTATACAGACACAAAATTATGCCATAGGTGCTTTTTTAAAGATCTTATCAAAGCAGGAAGGGATGAAGTTCCCTTTTGCCTAGTATGGATATTGGGCTTGAATGGATAGGATAGTTTAGGAAGACCCAGGAGAATTTCAGTTCTTTAAAAAAAATAAATAAATGAAACAAAAGAAAAAAAGCTATCAGAATGTGTCTGTGTGCGGTCCAGTGAGAATGAAAAGCAAAACATTTCCAAATCGCATCTCAAAGTATGAAAATATGTGCATTGAGTGTGTTCTCAGCCTATTGCTAGGGAAGGAAGCTACAACATTGGGTTGGGTTCCTAAATTTCAAACTCTTGATGTGCAAAGGAAAAGATGTTCCATGATGCCACAGCTTCTCTTATAATACATACTTTGTCTTTCTTCAAGAGTCTCCTTACCTAGCATCCTTTTCCCCGGTTTTCATCCAGTGATTTTGTCTTTGTTGCCCTCCAGGGTGGAATCCATGGTAAGATCTCCCTGACGGCTTATGTGGTTGCATCTCTTTTGGAAACGGGTGTAACTTCTGAGGTAACAGAAACTTAATTAAAACAGTTCTTGTGTTCTATATGTTCTAAAAACTCCCTCTATTTTTTTTACTTGATTTTAATGCTGTTCACTTTCAGAGGTTCTTTGCTCATTAGAATGATAGCATTCAGGTAACTGAGGCTGTTTGAAAGCCTTGAGATTCTTCCAAAGTAAGGAATGTATTCTGAAGTTGTTCAGGGTGATTGCCTAGCCTTCAACCATCAGCTTGAGGTTTATTCTACCACAGCAAAGCTCTTCCCTGCAACCCCATGCCCCAGCCTCCCCTGGAAATGGCTGCAAATAACATTTTCTGCCTTGTAATTTCAGTCTATGCAGGTACTGGTAGCTTGCATAGATGTACTCAAAAGAACTTGTAACTAGCTAGCTTTGTGTTGATAGGAGCACAACTAGGGCTGCATAGGCTTAGGGGATCCAGAAAACTTTTGCAGTCTGCTTTTGGTGCAAAGGCCAAACTGCTACTGCTATTAGATTACATTATCTTTGGAGAGCTGCACTCCTGTAATGTGCAGTATTGGGGACTCTGGAGAAAAATGTTTCTCTTTGTAATCAGGGAGAACAGGAACACTACAGAAAAAGTAATTGCTACATAGGAGTGTGCAATTACACTGCATAATTTTTGAAGTAAGACAAAAAAAAGAAAAATCACTTCCAGTATGACTGGCTTTTTAGAGATTCTTTCTTAAAACTCTGGGTAAAAACAGTGCTTCTTTCCTCTTTTGTATTTTTGCCTGCTTGCAAATTCTGTAGACTGGAGATGCTCAGATAACATTAAACATTCCCACTAACTATGACCAGGAGAATGTCTTCTTGGAGATGCACTGAACAGATCATAAATACAGTTCTCCCCTTGCTCTTCAACAGCCAGGGGAAAGAGTGGTGGTGTGTGAGTAGATCTGTACAGGTAGAACTGGAAGATGAAAACAGAAGTTGTAGTGGATGTACCAGCAAGTCTTGGTGATCTATATTCAGACAGAAGGACTCAGGGAACACTCAGTGAGTTAATGGAGACTGAAAGAGCCAGTGCAAACAACAGTATCTACTCAGAAACCCTGTGATAATCTTAGCACTTCTGATGGCATCACTGTAGTGAGACCAGGCTGACATGGCAGACAAACACACACCCCTCCCAGTTTTTCTTGGAGTGGAAGGCCTTCAACCTTATTAAATATTAAAATAAATAAAATAAATAAAAATCCTTAAGTGCTTATAGAGTAACTTTCTGCCTCCCTGTCAGCAGTGTCCTCCTCTGAGAAGTGATGTGATGCTCTCTTTGGGCTGCTGTGCATCAGGACAGCCCTAGCATTTTTATTTGCTGGAAGTGCAGTTTATGTGGATCTAATGGTTTTCCTAGAGGAGATTTGCAAGTGTTACTAATGATCTTAGTTAGGAAATGAGGAAGGGGAAGGTTAGTGCCACAGGGAAATCAAAGGAAACCAAATTACATCAAGTCCAATTAAATTGTTTCTATAAATTATCAGAGCCACGTTCCTACATGGTGAGGTCATTGAGGGAGTTAATAAAACATGTTTGTTGGCTGCAGGGACCCCTGGGAACCTTGGCCTTTATTATCCTCTGGCGTCTGCTAGACGCTCCAGAGTGTCAGGAACGCAATCAAACATACAGTGGAGAGCTTGCTTCTGCTCTGTTCATCTGTTGCCTTGCAGAGGCATGAAATTTTTTCAGCTTTAAGGGGAATAAATTCAGCTCAGTGTTAGTCTAGATTATTCTTGCTATGCTGTTTGCTCTTGGTTTTAAATTTGTGATGCATGGCTTTTCTTAGGGAAAGTGTTAGTGTTATTCCACACAGAGCAAAATGCATCTTTCCTAGTTGTTTTTTAATGGACACAAAATCATGAGAAATACAGTGATTCTAACTGTATCTGCCTGCCGATGGGAAGTAGTGAATAAATTCCTTATTTTGCTTTGCTTGTGCGTGCAGCTTTTACTTTACCTATTAAGCTGTCTTTTTCTCAACACACGAATTTTCTCACTTTTATACCTTTCTGATTCTCTTCCCCATCCCACTGCAGGGGAGTGAGTGAGCAGCTGTGTGGTACTTAGCTGCCTGCCGGGGCTAACAGAACTATAGAGGCTGGTAATATGTCTGGGCTCTTTCCCCTAAATATAGGAAGAAAGAACAGCTGTTGACAAAGCAAAACACTTCTTAGAGTCCAACTTACATTCAGCAGAAGACCCCTACACTACCGCCTTGATTGCATATGCCCTGACACTGCTGCACAGTCCCTCTGCTGCTGTGACTCTGCGGAAAATGAACAGCATGGCTATTACACAAGGTACTGTGCACCTGGGGCCAATCTGGCAAGTTCTAAAATTGGCAGCCCTCTTACAGGAATAAACAAATAGCCCTTGCAACTTGAATAATATATTTGAGTTATTGGAGAGGATAGAGCCTGTGAGACAAGGTCTTCCTCACAGCACAGTTTGACCTTTAAGGCAAAAGTTTTCCAGATTCTCAGGAGAGAGGGCTGAGTACCTTAGTTCTATGCATGCAGCTGATGCTGAAGGAAGGCAAGTGGGTCAGAAGCTCTGCAGTGGCTTTCCAGTCAATACGTCAGAGTTTGTCTAGTAACATATCACATCCCCTGATGCTGTATTTTAATCTAATAGTCCAGAATTACCTCATTTGTCACACTGAGCCATCTTTGCAATTGCAAAGGGAGCAGGAGTCTGCAGCCTATTGCCCAGAAAAGGGAGGGACAGCACAGTTCAGTGCTTGTCTAAATGGAGGGACAGTGCAGTTCAGGGCATGAATCTGCTGAGTCAATACAATAGTAAAGTTTGATTCTTCTCATACACAGAGGCTGAGCCACAGTCTTCCTGTAATATCATACATATTCCACTGTCCTATTTTTCTAGATGGCTTTACACACTGGAGCTTGACGGGAAGCCTTGTTACTGATGAAGATACCTTCATGGGTTTTAACGATGGTCTCTCTCAATCAGGTACCTGTACTGCAAAGGCAAAAATAAGGGAATGGGCTGCAATAGGAGGCCACTGACTGCATTTATTCTAGTGAATTGTTTATAAACTACACTTCAAAATTTCCCATGCTTTCCCTCCCAGTTTTGGTCCCTAAAGAAATCTTGTTTTACCAAGATATTCTGAAAATGGCAGTCAGTCAAGGCAGGGTCCAGATGAAGGGCCATTCAGAAATGAGAGCTGATAGAGACAGGTAACTTTATGCTGAAAGAGCTGGCTAAGTGCAAATGAGACAGAGCTAGATGTGGCTGAGGCAGGACTGGCTTTTCAGCCCCAGCTATTTCACTGTTTTTTGCTCCAGTTTCATAGACACAGTGAAGAATACAGAGGAGTGAGAGCCGTAGGGGATTCCATCAGGGAGGAATCATTTGAAGTGTAAATCTGAGAATTCAAATATATTTAATTTTAGGGTTTTTTAGCTTTGTATTTTCAAGTGGAACTAGGGATTCTGTACTCAGTTTTTATTGGCAGTCACTAGAATTTCAGCACTCTTTTCCTAGGATTTAACTATCAAAGCCACAACAACAATGTATGATGCTATAATTTTCAATTCAATAAAGCCATTGTCTCTTCTAATATGATATTAGGTGTACCAATATTCAGGAAGGATGTATTCAGATATTGTATGAAAATGTCTAGGACAGGTATACGGTATTGTGTGAAGGAAAGAGCTTATATTGGAAGTAGACATATCTTTAGAAGATGATGCAGCTTGAGTGCATTTTTTAACTTCATTATTCTTTCTGTGTTTCCTCCAGCTTTTTTTTAGTTAATGGATATTCATAGAACTATCTCTAGACCAGCTTGATTCTCTCTTCTAGATGGTAGTTTGATTTATTATTTCCCCTCTCCCCTCACCTCTCTTTCAGTTGTTTCTGCAGAAGTGGAAATGACATCTTATGCCCTTCTGACGTACACGCTCCTAGGAGATGTGGCCTCTGCACTCCCAGTGGTAAAATGGCTTTCACAGCAGAGGAATGCACTTGGAGGATTCTCATCTACTCAGGTGGGCTACCCTCGAAAAAGGTAGCTTCAGCGCATGCATAATCAATTGTAGAAATGAAGTGATTGAGGAATGGCTAATGCAGAGTTTCTGTCTGGAGTCTAGAAGCCATGTCCTGTTAAGAAGAACTTTCCAGTTCTTTTTACTACTTCCTTCTGGAATTAATAATTTGAAAGGAGTATAGACTTTGTCCTTACAGATGCCTTTGACAGCAAAAGTGAACAAAACCTGACATTTCTTTTGCTGTATGAATTAATAAGGAAGATTCTGCTACCAAATCTAATCTGCTACTGTACAGCACAGTGCTTGTTTGTAAGTTTAGAATGCTCCTGTGTTCTTCACTATTCTGATCTCCCTCTTCTGATCCCTAGGACACATGTGTAGCCCTGCAGGCTCTGGCTGAATATGCTATCCTTTCTTATATTGGAGGAGTCAACCTTACCATTTCCTTGGCTTCTACTAATCTAGACTACCAGGAGACATTTGAGCTTAACAAAATGAATAAAAAAGTCCTCCAGACTGCAGTGGTAAGTGGTTTTGTGTTAACGTAGACAATTTTTTAAAGTGATCCGTGTGAGCTGAGTTCTGAATGACAACTCTTAGGGGTAAGTTCAGTAATGGTAAACCTATGAGTTAAACACTGTGAGATCTTGGGACTTTCTGGCATTTCTTAGCTGGGTTCTGATGTGAAAAAGGCAGTGCTCAAAGGCATTTTTCACCATAAGCAGTGACTGATGTTTGTTTCTTGCTGCTGCTTGTTTCTACCATGGTTAAATGCAGGTGACTGAAAAGAATAAGCCATATTCACTTCACTTGTGCAGTGTCCTTTATAACTGGAAAGATCTCTTGCACAGAATAAAGCTAAAATTGATATACATTTATATTCTGAGTGCCATGTCTTGTCTCTGTCTTAACTGTGGATTCTCTCTAGATCCCCAGTATTCCAACGGGGCTGTTTGTGAGTGCCAAAGGTGAAGGATGCTGTCTGTTGCAGGTAAAGTTGCCACGGGGCTGGAGAAAGTATGTGAGCAAGTGAGCTCTATGCTGACTGTCTGTTTGCTAGTTTTTTAATCCCAGATTGCTATGAGGAAGGAGTTGCGCTTTGAATTTCTCTCAGTGTAATTATATAACATGATGTTACTTTAATCCATAGAAGTAAATGTGATTTGTACCAGGGTGAATTTCCTTTAATACAGCTCTACCTATATATAACTGTTTTAAAGCCTGTTGCTTCTGTGCCTGCCATTACGTCTCTCTGAAGAGATCTGGTGTTTATGCTGGTCTTTAGGGAACATTTGCGGATGTTACAAAATATTGGGGTCTAATAAACTGCCTTGGTTTGTTTTGTTTCATTTTTCCCTTTTCTGCTGCAGATCGATGTCACTTACAATGTTCCTGATCCAATTGCCAAACCAGCTTTCCAGCTTCTGGTTAACCTGAAGGAGCCAAAGTCAGAGCAGCATCTTCAAGCTCCAAATCTCCTGCGGTCTGTCTCTTCAGATGAGAATCGCTCCGAAACCTTGCACAGAGAGAGAGCATTGGTGGATGATGATGACCCAGCCTCAGATCGGGATCATCAGGAATACAAAGTTATACTTGAGACATGCACTAGGTAGGAAATGCCAGTCTGCATCCCATCCTGCTTATCTATCAGAGGCAGTCTAGTTTTTTGATCAGCGCATCTATTACTCATTCCATTGCAAGCTCTCCTGCTAATGTGAACTGTCTTTGTTGTCTAAAACTGTAGGGCAGCTACATTCACCAATACATGAAAAATACTACTTTTTTGCTGCACTGTTTGTATCTCAAAACAGTGTAAGACAGAACACCTCAAATCTACTCTGATGCAGGATTTCAATCATCATTGTGGATTGCAGGGCAGAGTTACTGCATGGACATTCACAAGCATTTGTCTGCTGGTGTTAGTAATTTTAGTGTTAAGTACATGTCAAAGGCAGAAAAACAAGCACAAAGAATATACGAAGAGGTGAACACTTTTATGTAGGTTTTTATTATTAAGTTTCATTATTGCCTCTCCAAAGCCTGAAGAAGACAAATTGGGTGTTTTCCCCCTGTATTGGGTGGAAAAGAAAAGGTTCTGGATTATTTTCTAAGTCTTCAGTAATGGGGTTTCTTTAAAAGCCAAAAAAAAAAAAAAAAGTAATTTAAATTAGTTAACTTTATCTTAAACATGCTGATAGTTTTATTAATAATATTGACTTGACTGTAATGTTTGAGTTGCTTACTCATAGGTTTTTGGTATCCAAAACTGAACAGGAGATGCTTGTTGCCACGGTATAAATTTGGAATCTAACTATAGTAAAGGCACAATATATGTAGATATGTTAATAAGCTCTCTAAAGCTCACTGCTTATCTGCTTATTCTGTATAAAGAAATTTAAAATAGTATCATGCCAACTTTAAAGCTCCAGAAGTGTCATTCCTAGACCTCAAAGCACTTTGCAAAGACATTAGCAGTTACGTCTCATTTTACGGATTAGGAAACACAAGGTATTAAGAGAAAACAGCTTGCCTATAGACAAAAAGACAGCAGCAAGGATAGCTTCTGTCCTGTATTCAGTCCACTTACGTTCTGGTTAAACATGCCAGTGCTGCCGTAGTTATCAGGAGATGCTGATCTCTTTACAAATTTTGAAGGAGGTTGTTGGAAAGTTTGCCCAAAAGAGGGAAAGCCACAACTGAAGTAAATAAGGAGGGCTTACAGCATCCTACTGTGTAACAGAAGAAACCGTTCCCAAGAATTTCATAATCACTCTGCATTATCTGTGACAAGGAGCATGGCAGGTGGTGGGGCTACAACGTCACTGCACTCAAATGAGAGAAGTCAAGTGAACAGCTTGGATGTAATTCATGGAAATGGAAAATTTTTACTCCCCTATCAATTTGTTTCCTTCCTTCCTACAGATGTAACACCATACAGTGACTACAGTTCTGAAAACACTTAGTTGCAGTGGCTCCAGGCAAAGATGTGATCTTATCTCTGTCAACACACTTGTCCCTTGCTTACATGGCTATGTTGCTGGCAGATGTATCGCCTCTGATTGCCACAAGCCTATGAAATCCTGGGTCAGGCATTTTTTGGCCTAGTTGTGTTCTTCCTCCCTTCAGTAACAACAGCCAGTGATAAGCAATTCAAACTCATCATCCAAAAGTTTGCTGGAGTCTGTCTGGCTGTATATAACAGTACCGTTTTCTCATCCTCTTCCTAAGCATTGCAGCTGGTATTGGGAAGGTAGGCTCATAAAGGCTTGTCAATCCCTTAAAGATGTTTGTAACTAAGGAGGCTGCCCTGCATCAACACAACCTTTCTGTTGTTATTTCTGAAACTTTCTGCCCTGGGAATTGCTGGAGCAAAGACAGAAATTTGAGAGGAAGCCCAGTCCAAGGAGATTGATTGCTTGGAAAGAAAACAAAAGCAAATGAAATCCTCCCTTTCCTTCCCTTCTTCCTGTAATGATGCTCTTTTAACTCCTTCATCATCTTATTCAGGCAGTGTGAATAGAGGAGTGCATCTAAAGATGATGACAGAAATATTTTGAGATAGGGGTATTGCTCAGACTAATAGTTTTTAAGAGTTGTAATGCTTAATGAAGTGCTGGGCGTGAGCTAAATAAGCCCTCTTGGGTCCAAGCTCATTGTCTTTGTGCCTGTGGTGCAACTGATTAGCCAACAGGTAAGCTGCCATGGAGGGATAGTTGACAGCTGACTATATGCGAATACTGAGAAAAAGAGAGTGTTGTTCTGGAATTAGCAGGAGCTTCCTTGTTATGATTGTGACTATTCTGCCATGCTGCAAGAAATTGAAATCTTATACAGTGGCCCAAATAAACTTTCTTTCAATGCTCCCCCCCATTTGTTTTTAATGCACACTTCAGTAGTAACAACTCTGGATTTGTGTTGTTTTGGAGTCTTCATTAATATTACAGAGGATGATATAGGCAGTGAATTCTTTGACACTGTTAACTAGAGAGTGAGGTTGCTGACTCATTAGCAAAGACACTTCTCTGTGTCAATTAGATGCTGAAGGGAAATGGCTGTTTATGAAACACCAGGGTGCAATGGCTCCGCCTGGTTTGGGGAAGCAACATTCTTCTTACACCACAGTCCATTTGTAGCCCTCTACTTAGGAAAGCACAGAAGTTTCTTTCCCTCAAAGAGGTTATTCCCTTTTACCAAGGTACATTCTCTCAGTGATTAATTGAAAAATAAGGCAAGCGGCCCCACAGGAGACTACATCTTTCCTTCTGCTTTTCTGTCATTTGCCTGGACATCTCCTATAACTCTGTCCTTAATTTTTCTTGAATAAAAGCAGAAAAGAGGATTTTGTAAAACCAAGTAGTCTGTGGCTTTCAACAAATTCTTCAAAGAAGAGTAGGCCCTTCGTGTTTTTTTTTTTTTTGTCTGAAGTTTGTTTTAGTTGTGCTCCGTCCTGAGTTGTCCATGTGCCATTTGTTATCTTGCATCCTGAGTTTATTTTCATTCTTTCTCTCTTTTTGTTCTTATGGGAAGATGGCTGCACTCTGGATCTTCTAACATGGCTGTCTTGGAAGTGCCATTGTTCTCAGGGTTTCGTGCAGATATCGAGAGCCTAGAGCAGGTAAGATGTTGTAATGAGAGTGCAAGGCATGGTCTTGGGCTGGGACCTGTCTCCCTAATTGGTAGGGATTCCCTCTGGGGAGCAATAGGAAGTAAATGATGTTGTATCTTAGAGCACTGTCTGAAAAGATGCAATTAAAATTGGGGGCAGGAGATTTCACGTGTCAAAAAATATTTGTCTGAAATGAGTAAACAGATGTTCTGAGCAAGATTAACAAATTTACCGAACATAGCCAAATGGTTTATTACTAAGCACAGCACACAGTAATTAAATGAGACCCATTTGGAAATGCTGAAGTGAAAATGTGCTCTAACAGGAGCTGTTTATGGCTTCTTAGTGGGCTGTGTTATCTCCAACATCTGGATTCCATTTCTTTGGAGGCTCTGTGTCTTGGAATTTTTTGCTTTTTTTTTTTTTTTCTTCTGGGAGAACATCATGTTTATTGCAAGCCAAACTGAGGTGGACAGAATGTGCCTCTTACCCAGCCAGCCCTCTAGGGGAGATGAACTGTAATCTTTAGCTTTGCTTTATATTTTGTTGAGGCATTACAGCGTATTCACTTGTTTTTTACGCTGCAAATATTTTAAGGACTTACACTTTTAAGGACTGTGTAACTGAAGAGGTGTAAAAGGAACTAAACTGCATCCTTGAGAACTGGTAAAGAGCTAAAAAGTATTTTGTTTCAAACGGATTTCTTCCTTTAATAACCTTATCTTCATTATGCAGGGAGATGGAGGGAGAGAGGGAATTTGAAGTAGAATCACAGTGAAGACCAGGCACTTTATTTTAACATCCCAGTTCAGAGGAAGAGTTCACATTGCTTTGTCTTCTCTAGGATTTCATTTGATTTGGGTAATTTGTTATAAACACTGTTGCATTTTCTTAGAGAATATGAGACCAATATGTTCCTCTTCAGGGGCTTACAATCCATGTCAAAAGTCTGCTGTCAGATAGTCTCCTAGGGCTGTCAGTGAAGCCGGAGAAATTTGTCTGTTAGTCCCTGAGAAGAGAATTGGGCCCTTCCAGTATTAGGGAATTAGTATTAGTGTTGGAATACTTCTGTACAGAGGTGTGTGTTGATCAGATAGGAAATTATTACTTCAAAGATAAATATTGATGTTACTTTAAATCTGTTTTCAAGCCGCATGTCAAAAAATTCTCTGATTTGTTTTCAAATGCATACATGTAAAATACATCAATTTTTATTTGCATGTTGATGTTTGAGTCTGATATTCTCTCACATGCAACAAATGGTGCAACAAACTGAATATGGCTATTCGGATGAAGTAAGACCACCAGTAGGAGGTCTCCAGTATCCTTGTGGTAAGAGAAAGGAGGAAATTGAGGGGCCTGTTGTGGGTTTGGTTACTATTTTATCTCCTTCTGTTGAAGTGCTAGCATGACAGTTGTTTGTACTGCTTTCAAATAAGTTCTCTTTCACGGTAATTTATGTAAATAATGGCAGAGAAAATATAGATGGAAACCTGGCTTAGGACCAGAGATCTCAAAGTGGGACAGGAGCAGAATGACAGTATATCTTTATGGTGTTAAATCCATGGAATGTTTTATCAGCGGAGTAAAAGGAAGAAACCAGCTGAAGCGAAGAGTGCAAAGGGGTTTTGATTACAGAAGAACAGAAAAATGGTTAGGTTAAGTAACAATTCCCTGTATTCCTTATTTTTGCTGAAATGGGCTAAGAAGAAATTACAGAAATAGGAGTTACCATTGTGCAGGCTGTACTGAGTGAATATCTCCCTCACTGGTTTCAGCAGGGGACAGAGTAAGAGTTCTAGGCTGAGAGTCCTGAGAGGGTCCCATATGTTCATGTGTCATAAGGAACTGTCCAGGTTCTGTCATTTCTGTGCAGACTAGGGGATGAGAGGCTGGCGAGCAGCCCTGTAGAAAAGGACCTGGGGGGGGTTCTGGTCGATGGCAAGTTGAACCTGAGTCAGCAGCGTGCCCTGGCAGCCAAGAGGGCCAGCCATGCCCTGGGGTGCCTCAGGCACAGCACTGCTAGCCGGGCGAGGGGAAGGGATCATCCTGCTCTGCTCTGCGCTGGTGTGGCCTCACCTCAAGCACTGTGTGCAGGGTTGGGTGCCGCAATGTAAGAAGGGCATAAAACTATCAGAGGAGGGCTACAAAGATGGTGAAAGGTCTGGAGGGCAAGACATACGAAGTGTGGCTGAGGTCACTTGGTTTGTTCAGCCCAGAGCAGAGGAGATGAGGGGAGACCTCATGGCGGCCTGCAGCTTCCTCATGAGGGAGCGGAGGGGCAGGCGCTGATCTCTGCTCTCTGGTGACAGCGACAGGACCAGAGGGAATGGCATGGAGCTTCGACAGGGGAGGGTCAGGCTGGATATCAGGAAAAGGCTCTTCACTGGGAGGGTGGTCAGGCACTGGAAAAAGCTCCCCAGGGCAGTGGTCATGGCACCGAGCCTGCTGGAGTTCAAGAAGCGTTTGGACAACGCTCTGACGTATGGCTTGATTTTTAGGTAGGCCTGTATGGAGCCGGGCGTTGGACTCGACGATGCTTGTGGGTGCCTTCCAACTCAGGATGTTCTGTGATTTTATGATTTCAGTCCTTGAACTTTTTTTTTCCTTTATGCCAAGACAGCTGTGCTGTGGTATGAGGCTTGTTTACACGGCTGGTCCAGATAGGTGTTCCAGATAAAGACTTGTAAATCAAACATGCTTATTTTGTATTTAGTTACTACTAAAAGGCTGCCACATGCAGCAGTCTGCTCCTGTGCAGTGTCTGATGGTTTACACTAACCTGTGTTCAGGGCAAGTTGTGCATGTTCTAAGCAGAGGAAACATTGAAGACAGTTGGGATTGAGATTAACATTAGGATATACACTCTGCAAGGAAACTCCCTAATGAACTAGCTACATAGTGTTTCAAAACACTTTTGTTTGCAATGCCTGTATTCAGTCTTGCCTTCCAGTGTGTTGCCATAAGCCTTGGACTCTGTGACACCACCCTGCCTTTGGTGTTTGGTTTTTCTTAGCTTTAGAGATTCTTGCATCACATTCAATCTCGCTGGTGCCTTAGCATGGCTAGTTCCTTGACCAGGTGCTGGTCAGTACTCCCAAATCAGTAACTAACGGTGAGCATATTGAAACTGGAGCAGGAGACTTACCACACTGATCATGTCAGATAGACGTATCAATGTCTGGGAAGCATCATGTGTCAGCTTCGTACCCTTTCTGTATTCTGTCACATCCCCCAGCCTGGCCTAGATGGAAGCAGTCAAAGAGTAAAAAAGGGGGGGAGGAGGAGCTGCCCTGCTACTGCAGAAGAGTTATTTCCTCACAATTAAATGAGCTCTCCAGCACATTAAGCATGAACAGGTTTTCTCTAGCACTAAGCAGATGAGTTGGTTGTGCTTTCCCTTGTGTCATCTGCCCGCCCATCTGAATGTCGTGTTCTGTATCTATGGGTAGAAAAGCAAGAGTCCCAGTGTAACCCCATCTATTAGGGTCTTAGGACAAACAGTAACAGGTGGTTTGGTTCTGCAATTGGGATTCAGTACTGAGCAGTCTATTCCATAAGCAGAAGTGAATTACTTCCTTTGGGCAGTAGGAAATTTTGCTAAATTGGGAATGATGTTGCATCTTCAAGGGGGAATGTTCCCCGTGAAAAGCTGAGTTCCATCCTTCTTACTGTAACAATCCTTTGCATATGAAATGTAGGGACAAAGCTCAAGCATGTGGGTAGGCAGTGAAGATGCAAATACCCATGTAATTTATTTTTGGCTGCCAAAAAGGTATCCAAATCATACATCCACTGAAGGCATGGTACTAGTTTTGTAGTTTGGACACCACCTTCAGCAAAGGTAAGTCCCGTCATTCCCATTGCTGCATTTTCTTGTTATCATAGCCTTTCCCTCTGCTCCTGGTGAGGAGGGGCAAGGCTGTAAATCAGATTTCCTTGTTTGTTGTTTGCCCTCACAAGAGAGCAGTGTGCACAGAGCAGACCCACGTGCAGCTCTGGGGCAGCGATGGTTAATGAATACTCTGTCGCACATTGATGGCAGCCCCCCTGGCTGTGCAGCCACAAATCCTTCTAATAATGCTGGGTGTCGACAAGGTCAGGAGGTCACCACAGGCTGGTATATATCAAGCTTCACCAGAAAAATGCAACTTTAGCTGAGCTGAGCATTTCCCGGTGGCGCCAGCCTCTCCAAACCCTCATAAAAGGACTGTCTGCAGCCATCTACTGCTGAGTAATAACAGCCACCACCAGGCCCCTAAAATTATAAGGACAAATTAAATTGGCCCTTTCCATATTGTGTGTGACTTAAACACATGTTCCTTTGCTTGTTACAGTAAAAGCAGGAAGCTGTCTGCAGGGTTTTTTACAACTGGAAGCACTATGCTGAAGAAATTCACAGATAAAGCTGTTGGTAGCAGGTTTGGGCAAATTTCAGTAGGAATACTTCTTGCTTCATGTCATTCTTTCTAATACATAATAATTATTTGTCCTCCTTTCCACAGAGTTTTCATTCTCGGATCTCAAAATAACTTAGGAACAGTTGGGAAAAAAAAAACAGCTAAGTAAATATTATCGCTATGCCACAAACAGGGTTGTATAAAAGTAACAGGACAGTTTGGAGAATAGAATTAAAGTGTCTTCTCTGGCCCTCTGCTCCCCAGACTGGGATTAAAACTCAAGAGTCCTTTTCCACAGGCCATCATCTGCCACAGTTTCTGAATTAAATATTTCTCACTTAATAGATGTGTTCTGAATATAATTTATCAAAACAGTAATAACTGATCAAGTACATAGAGCATGACAGCCATTATAATATCAAGATGTTATTTTTCCAAGTGTGGAAAATCATAGAAGCACCTCTTATGGAAACTTAAAAAAGCAAAACAAAACTTCCTAGAATTACATCAGATGTTACCATTTATGTTTTGGGGACGGTCATTAGCATTCTGTTCCAGGGAGACAGTTACTGCAGTCTCTGAGGTGGTGCAGTAGTTCCATAAACAAGTGCTCTTGATTCAGTGTGTTCACGATATACAGACCTGCAGTTAACATGAGGAGGTGATCCAGAGCATTTTTTTAAAATGGCTGGGGTAGATTATCAATAAGAGCACCCTAGATGTGGGAAGTACTCTTAGATCTTGTTCTAATACCCCTTGGCTATGCAAATTGTCCCAATAACTAAAAAAAGCATAAGTAGATGTATTCTGTGGGCCTGACTGGTACAACGCATGTTACAAACCCCTGGGCCTCAGAGGGAGGGAAGATGGCAGAGGCCTGGCCTGACCCCATTCCGTCAAAAGGGAGGATGCCTAGGGCTCTTTCAAATGGCTGCTCTTTTCAAATGTAAGGATTAATTTTCCTGGCAGAAGAATGTTTTGGATTTTTCAGCTGGTGGGAGAAGGGGGTCTTTAATAACCAGTGTGATCCAGCAACATAATTCCCTGGCAGTCTGAAAGAGTGTAAATAAGAGACTTTATCAAGTGTTTTGGTGTCTCTGAGGTCTTGCCTGAGCCTTGGTACTGAAAACAATCTGGGAGCTATTCAATTAGATTACGGATGACATGTTAGGCACAGTCTGAGGGAGATAAAAGCACTACTCCCCAGGGACCAGGAAGAACACTCAAGACAGTTCACCTTGCAAGCGTTCCTCATCAGATCGGAGAAGAGAACGTGGATGTTTTTTTCCTCAGTTGTCTGAGAGCAACTTCAATCCTCTTTGCATTTCCCCTCTTTTTTCCTGAAACATCCTTCTCCAGCAGAAGAAATCCCTGGATTTTAGCATCTGATCATGCATTTTCTAAGCAGTCTTGAATCTTTCTTCTTTCTAATTTCAAACTGTTTCAAACTTTATAAAATGAGATGAAACTAAACCTGTTCATTTTTTCCCAGTTATTGATGAACAAGCAAATTGGATTAAAAAGATATGAAGTTGATGGAAGAAAAGTCCTTTTTTATTTTGATGAGGTAATGAATTTGTTTCTTATAATTATGTTGCTTTTCAATGAAAGGTGAATGGCCAGTGGGTAGGGCATAGATACTGTGTATTGCTGTTGATGGTCCCTTGCAGATGAGGATCATGATGCAGCTTTAACTGGCCAGTTGCCTAAGCATCTTTTGAGGGATTTTGTGGTTTTGGTTGGAAACCAAAGCATAAAAGAGGCAGGTGATTAGCTTCAGCTCATACAGAATCTCTGGGCAGGTACCACTTAGTTCTTACCTCAGAATAATCTGACCTTCAGATACACCTAGCATTGTTAAAGGAGGGAGTAAAAATGCAGTCTAATTCAAATCTCACAGCACATACCTGAAAGTAGGAGATGAGATCACTCCTGTCTTGGTCATCAGCAGTAAATTGTTAGCTAGTAGCATTAGCAGGCTGACTGATGACAGGAGTGGTGTTAGGTAAGCCACAGAATACAGCTTGCGTTTCAGGTTTCACTTTCTGATGTTGTTTGGCAAGTATGTGCTTTAAAGGCCAACAAAGTATCATATGTTTTAATGCATCCTGTTTGGAATTTAATCATTATTTTTGTCTTTATACCTAGTATTGGACGTACCTTCATTCTCACCAAGTATCCAGCACAGTGTGTTACATTAGGTGCCCATGCTGCATTTATTTGCATTTCTCTTCACTTAAAGTGTATTTTTTGTTACAATGAGTCTTTTACATCATTTCATGCAGATTCCTAGCCAGTGTATGACCTGTGTAAAGTTTCAAGCTTTCAGAGAGTATATAGTTGGGAAAACAGCTCCTGTTCCTATCAAAGTGTATGATTACTATGAGCCAGGTATGTGCCTGATTTCCTTTGATTTTTGCCAGCATTAGGGCTCTAACCATACGACTCGATTGTGATTTCTCATTCTTCCTGGCTTGCAGCTTTTGAAGCAACTCGTTTCTACAATGTGAGTGAAAACAGTCCCTTGGCTCGGGAGCTCTGTGATGGGCCAACATGCAATGAGGTGGAGAGCTCAGCTAGCCAGTGGGTTGGTGAGTTGCACCAAAACTAAGCAGATTTTTTTGAAAATGGAACCCGCAGACATACTGTCCAGGAGTTCAGAACTCAAAATGATACTTAGAAAAAAGTTCTATTTCAGTATCTGTATTAGAAGGTTTACAAATGTCTGTGTCATAGCAGTATTAAACTTATGACAACCAAACAGACCAGTGTAGACTGCTCTGCAGTCACCAAAGTGATTATTATTATTTGCTTTAGAGGCAAGATATAATGTATAAATCTGGACATACGTGTGAAAAGTGAGATGTGTTAATAAACATAAAGGTAAAAACTTTCTTAAATGCAGTTTAGTTTTCTTTCTATAAAGTATCTTGCAGTAGAATTCCTCCATTAACTGTAGGAAGATCAAACAATTTCACTCATTGGAGACAGGAATAGCTTTTCCCAGAAAACTGTAATTTCCTTCCTATCCTGTATGTCATCCAAAACTGTGGGAGAGTTGCATTATCCTGTACCTGCAATCTGCTGCAGCTTTATTCCCAGGGCATTTTAGTCCAGTAAGTTTGTAAATTCTTATGAGAAGTTTTAGGGTATTCAACATGAAAACTTGCATAAGAGAAATAAGAAGAAAACTGTGCCACCCCATCTCTCCCTTTTCCATGCTATGCAAAAATATTGCTTTGGATGTTTTTGTTTACTTCTCAGGCTTTTTTCACTCTGGACCATGCAATAATATTTTTGGCTGCTTGGAGGATGAATATTTTGAGCAATGCATGTGTTCACGAGACTGTGGCTATGATGGGGAGCCTGTATGTGGATCAGATGGACAGATTTACCAGAACCATTGCCAGATGGAAGTAGCATCGTGCAGGAATAATACAAGGATAGAACAGATCCCCATGTCTCAATGTTCTACCTGTAGGTTTCCTTCAATTCCTTTTTCTGTTACAATCTAGTTGCAGAACACTACAAATCTTCATCGAAGCAAATGATGATTACATATGTGTGCTAGGGAAAAAAGGAGACTTCAAAACCTCCTATGTAGTATTTTGCTACTCATATTACAGGAGACTGACTTAGAAGAGCAGTTACCTACCTGCTTAGCTCAGAACTGGATTTTCTGATCTCATGAATACATGTTTTACTAATCTTAATGAAGCTCAGAGAAAATTAGTGATATTGCTTATCTGAAGTGAATAACCCTACGTAAAAAACAATATCCACAAAATGTAACATATGTTGGAGACTGCATGGGCTTTCAAGATATGCAGTTTAGTATACCTGAACTGACTATATCACCTCCTTAAATGCAGACATTTTCTAGAGACTCATTAACAAATTCTATGACCAATGCATTTATTTTTCTTTTTTATTTATAGCCAAGAATTTGCCAGAAGAAAGGGAGACACACTCCCACACAGCTGAGCAACCCGGTGTACAACAAATTCCAGCAGGTAATATCATACCTTTGCACTTATCCAAGCCTTTTTTCTTTAAAAAGGTTAAAGCTTATCCTATCATTATACAAAAGTATATATAACTCTTAAGCACATTTAAATAAAGATGCTGAATACCTTCACCTTTTAGAAAAGAGAGAACATTCAGAAATCAGAAAAATGAAGTCTTCAAGGAAATTTAGGGTGCTAAGCGTTCAGCAACAGACTAGGTCTTCCAGTCCTTTTCCTTTCAGAAATTGTTGCATGATACCTGCTGTATTCAATGAACATGCCCATTTCTATGAAAAATTACCTAAATCTTCCAACTGACCCTCCTATTTTCTCAGCCTTGGTATATTTGAGCAATTTTCCGTGATCTTCAATATCAAGCTGGAAAGATTCCATTTGAAACCAGGCTGATGTAATATGCCTCAACAAACAACTGAGCAGTACATGACAACTGATGGAACCATTGCAAAAACTATAATCCAGGTGGATCAAATTTGTCTTTCACAGTTCTGTGTAAAAATTGAGCTGGCAGTCCTGATTCTTTCAGAGCTGCTGTTTGGAATAAAGGGCCTTAGTGAGAAAAACGTTAAGGTCAGTAGATGGAGTAGCCAGGAATTTGGCTGCTCATTTTATTTGGTGCTTATATTCATACATTTTTTTCCAAGACTCATGTCAAACTTGCTTCTGGCTCACAATAAATCTCACCAAGAAGCAGTGGAGGGTCAATAGAATAGTTTGTTTCATGCTGTTTCTAGTAAATAAACTGGACTAGATTTTTCCTGGCTGCTTTCCACTCATTAATTTTCCCCTGGCCTCTAACTCTCCCAACAAATTGGTAAAACAAGTTAATTCTTCAAGAGAAGTCTCCATGCCTTCCCATGTCCTTCTTGTGCACCAAAGTTCAGACTTCCATGTGTCCAATGTGAGAGACCCTGTCCTGTTCTTTGCCCCTCCGCTCTACAGAAGTTGATGGATTTTTTTTTTTAAGGTTAAAAGCATGGTGAATATTCCATTATAACTGTTTCTGTAGGTCATCCAGTCTTAAAGTGTTTTAATGCCTATCCTGTTTTCCCTCCCTCTGTTTCTGAACTTAATGTGAATATATATCAGATTGCTGTCTGTTGGAATAACTGAAATGAATGCTTGTTAGTCTTTTATTCTGTGCAAATGCAATATACCCAGCATGGAAACTTTGTTTGCAGTCTGAACCCTTTAAAGCAGCATTCCCAAACTGCTCTGTAGGACACTGCTGGTGTGTAAGTTCATACTAAATGTTCTGTTGTTGGTCTACAAATGGGACTGCCATTACATTGTTTTCAAATACATATTTGATATGGATATGGTTACCTGGGAGAAAATGTGGAACTTGACAATAGTCCACAATCCAAAAATTTTCAGCACAGTGCTTCCAAAATGATCTGCATTGAAACATCTAAGAAAAATATCCCTCTGGTTTCTGTTTTAAACAGACAAAGGCAGTGTTGGATCAGTAGACTATCAATAAGATCAAAAATGGCAATTCAGATTTTGTGTGTGTGGCATTTTATACACATTAGATTAATAACCACACATATGCCATAAGGATATGTTTGTTAAAGCACAAGTGTTACAAGCTTGCTGCATTCTAGGATCTGTGGGTGCTAAAGCAGAGAGTCTCCTGGAAGGCAGATACTCTTCTGAAATGAGCTGTCTGAACAGCCATGGCAGAGCGAGCATTCAAAAATAAAACAGACTAAATCCTGCATCAGGAAAAGCACCCAGCATGTGATTTTCATTAATCCTCTGGGCTCCTCTCAGGTCAACCACATGGTACATGAATCAAAGTTTAACAAATGAACGAATCCCTCCTTATACATGGGTCTCATTTGGACTCACTGGTTTGTTAGCATTGAAGCATGTGATTGGTTTAAGTCGACTCAGGTGCTCTGGGTTTCTAGTGAAAGTTCTGATGAGCCATGTCTAAATTTGTCATTTCCTTAAAGGACGCAAAACTCCAGGAGCCAAATCAAGATTAGGGCAGGTTGATGAAACTGCCTCAGTGTGTTAATCTTCAGGAAATACCATGTTCTTGCAGAACCTCGTGGTGTTTATATAGTCTGAAATCCTTCTGTATTTGCCATATGACTTGTGCAGGCTCAGCTTGGTTTGATTGATGCTTTCATTGTTAGCTCTTGTCTATGTTACCCCAGCAATGGAAACAATGAGAGCCAGCTTCCTTCCAGCAAACAGTGGGAAACTTCATAATGTGTTTGGGCTCACTCTGGCAAACAGACTTGCAGTGTAGTTCCGTATACCCCAGTGAGTTTGCTAGAATTAACAACAGCTTATGAGTTATGCTATTCAAGGTAAGTAATTCTATATGGATGGCCTGAAAAATCAGGATGAAGTGCTTCTTGTGGTACCTAGCTGTTGTCAAAGCATTTTGAACTGCCTTTCAAAAGTCTGCAGCAGATGTTGCAGCAAGTGTGAGGCAGAAGGCTGAGGTTTGATCTTGAAACTATAACCTTTGTTGTACAGATGGGTAGATCCTCTTTGCAGCTTCAGAACTATTCTCTTGATTTAGTGAGAAGTGTGCAGGGTGACAGGACTCAACAGAAATGAAAGCCAAGGGGAGACACTCATGACTGAACCCCCTTCCTCAGCTGTTCTTTCTCACAGGTGAACTAGTGACACTCGGATAGATGGAACAGGTTTTTGATGAGTAGCATGGACCCACCTCTGCCTCTAAGCTTTGTAGCTCTGCTAGTATGCTTTCACAGCCTGTTCCAGTCATGTTTGTTTGGACTGAAAGCTCTTGGAGCAGGATTTTGGTTGCCAAATGGACTATTAGTACGTTTAGTGGCTTTCCTAAGATTGTTGTCACACTAGGCTAGAAAATTATGGGTGGATTTAAGAGCCTAAGGGATCCTCAGTAGCTCTGATACCATATCTCTGGTGAAGGGGTGCTTCGATTGCTTCCATAGATCTTTAATGTTCTTCTGAAATTGTCTATACCTTCTCTTCCAAAAATGCTAAATGTATAGCTGACGGTGTCAGTTCTGCTCCAGCAGTTAGAAGGTCCAGGAGCTGGAAGCAAATTCTTGGTGCTATATGATTCTCTTATTTGGTGTCATTATTTAAAAAAAAAAAAAAAAAAAAAAAATTTAAATGTCATCCCATCCACCATCACTAGCTTCTAATGGGAATGTCAGAGTGAACTCTGCTTCTAGGTGGAGTCATCCTGCAGCACTCCCCGGCGGGCACACTGTTCACAGGAGCGCTGTTCTTTTAGGACTGATTGAACTGGCAATGGGCCATTTTTCCTTTCACCCCATTGGTGTTCAGCAAACATTGGCTTAGGCACAAACATTTGGAGGTGGAGGAGTGGTTTGTATGAAACAGGAAATGTCAGCCTTTCATCTTTGCTTTGACTCCAATCCTGCATTCCTAGGAAGAGTGAGGTCTGTGATGTTAATTCTGTCCCTGGTGGACAGCAATCATACATTCGTAGAACAACCTCATGATCTGGCAGGTTCTCACATGGAGAAGGCCAAGAAGAAGTGAACACAGAGACTGACTCTGCCTTCAGGCAAGCATTCCCTTGCCTAGGGCTGAGCCTGTTGCTGGGAGGATGTGGGAGGCAACAGGGAAGCCTTCAGATATTTTATTTCTAGAGAACAAATGTTTTCAAAGGCCTTGACAAGTGTTCTCCTTAAATAAAGCCAGCTTTTATGAGGGGGACTTTTCCTCCCTGCAACAACTATGTTTCAGTGATTGCTTTGGTTTGGGCTAGAGCAGTGTATATAGAAAGCGAACAGGCAAGATGAACAGCTGAGCTGGCTCAAGGAACAGCTTAGAAAACAGGGACCTATTTATATTCCTAGAAGTTTTATCTTGCAGTTTTACCCTCTGGACAGTGGGCAGTCACCCACTGAGTGGTACAGCCAGTCTGAGTGGGATAAGCACTGTGTGAGTGACCTGCCGATGTCTTGTTGTCACATCTGGTGTTCCCAAAGATCTCTCTTTTATCTTGACTGTATATAGATTGTAGGGTGAACTGGTTCCTAACTTAATCACCTCAGTTAATGCATAAAATTAGATACTTTAAAATGAGATTTTGAGATTTTTCAAATTGCCTGGCACTTTTTTTTCTGTGATTTCTTTTATATTTTACAGTGCCCAGATCTCAGAATGGGAAATTGAAAAGTCTGATTTACAGCAGCTTTTCTATTTATATGTGAATCTAAGCACTCATGCACTGGCCTATGACATGTGTTAGCCTCCTTTACCCTTGTGAGACACTGATTTGGCTCCCGATTTGCCTCTCTTCTTACTGTTCCTTCCCCCTAATGTCATTCCCGTTCTCTGATGCAATATGTGATGCTGAAATGCAGTTTCTTTGGATAAAGCACAAATTTGAGACTATGGTTTCCTTTCCAGCAGAGGACGGCCCTCCACTACAGTCAGATCTGTCATATTATTCCTATGAATATGACCCAGACCCCTATGCCTCTGAAACTGATGTTTTTGAGATTGTGGCAGAACTGACAACAGCAAGCACGTTAAAAGTGGACAAGATTCAGGAAGTAGTGACCACAGTAGAATGGTGAGCTGGAGAGTGGGGGATCATAAATCTGGTTTGAGAGTTATAATATCCTAATCCATGTGTTGGGTCAGATGTATTTAATTCCTCAAAAAGGGCATTCTTACAGGTGACTCACTAGCCTCTTTAGCAAGGAATCACCAGGAACAAGATCCCACTGGGACAGCATCCAAGCCTTCATGACCTGGATGTCTCCATTCCTACCAGCTTTTAAGCTTTTTTCTGCCCAGCCTCAGTGATGTTTCACAAAGATATGTAATGGGAAAGTGACTTTTTTCATTATGTTCTCTTTTCAACAGAAATATATAATTTAAATAAAGAGAAGAGGCTCAGAATCAACTCCTGTACGAGTTTGTTCCAACAGACGACCTGCTGCAGAACAGAAACTGAATGATGACTACTTCCTGATGCCCTCAGAACTGTAGGCTTTGCCGCCCCACGGGGGTGGATCTGGAGCGCTAAGGGGGACACTCAGCATTATTCTTCTGTCAATTTTCCTGCCTTTTGTGCATCCTCTTAGGATTACTTCCAAGGACGGGAGGCCAATATGCCGTGCCCTCTAGGTGAGAAAAATAGGGGCTGGAATTCAAACTTATAGACCATTTCAAAGTGTTTTCTCTACTGTCAGGATACCGCAAATGCCATTTCCTAGCTACATTTAGAAGCTAAGTCCAGGCCTTGTGCTTAGCTGAACTGCTGTTTGAGGAAAGATGGCTGAGGAGTTTTCTCTCGAATTATAATAATAAAAATCAGTGTGTTTTGCTAATTATGACATAGCAAGAGGCTAATCATCTTCTGTAGCCTGTAAGTCTGCTGCACCCACAATTATGTCCTACAAGAGGAAAAACTGCCCTAATGCCTCCATGTTCAGGAAGGATGTTGGGAGGTCCATTTTACAAAAGAGAAAACTAAAATCCACTGTCAGACAGGGCTGAAAAGCTTCAGGCGGGGAGTTTGCCAGCCATTAGCAGTGACCAGGATCTGGTGGGTGAGCCCTCTTCATTTTGCACTATGTGCTGATGAGGGCTGCTTGCAGCCTTCTCAGCTCTGCGGCCCCTTTCCTCCTTGTAACACTGACATGAAAATAAAACTGACCCAAGGCACAGTCCTTTTAAATGCTTGCCTGACTTCACCAATCGCTTTTATTCTGCTCCCACCAGGATCCCCATAGAGTGATTTTTCTGGATATGGTAATCTATGCATAGGCCCTGGGACTGCTTGGAAGTACAAATCACTGGTGTCACAGAGACTGGACTCCCTTAGACTGACCTGCCCCAAACAATGTGGTAAAACTAAAAAGCTTTGTGTTTCCAAAAGTGCATGAGCCAAGACTTTTTGGTTTCCCTTCCCGCCTGGAGCAGCATTGTTCTCTTTGGAGGAGTTATTTTGCAACAGGCAATTGCATCTAGTGTTAATATTTTATCTTCCCAGTTCTATTGTTACGAAGACCCGGAGTGGGGTGGAAACTCCTTTTGAGGGTGTTTATTGGTGAATGGAAACAGGAAAAAGCCCAGCTCCATTCACTTTTAGGGCTTGTTTACACAGGAACCCTGACAAGAATATATCCCAGTGTAGACATTCCATTCCAGAATAAAAGCAATTTTATTCCAGAAAACTGTCCACATGGGGACAAAACAGGAGGTATCCCAGAAGTTGGGCATTTTTAGTTTCCAGTCCTTTTTGTCTAGGGCTAGATATTTGCAGAATGTAACTGACATGATGAAGGTCTGGGTCTTGAAGTTCTCAGAAATTTCAGAAGTGCTTTGTTGGCAAGTTTCCAAGCCTTCCTTCATGGCTGCTGTGAGCTCTCCTCACAGCATCTCGACGTGGCTGCTGCCCTTGTGTACCCACTGCTTCTCAGCAGAGTTTTTTGCCACGTCTCTTCAGTGTGTATGAACAGACCATGTCCTCACTGTGTCCCTACTGCACAGCGGAAGCGCTGGCAGCTGCATTCCTGTCTGGCAGGTAAATAAATGCCTTTAAACTGAATTCCATCTCCTGTAAGCAACTGGCCTGGCAGATGCTAGCTATTGTGTACACACACAGGACTGAGTCAATATTTATCCCCTGGGTAAATAACAGACCTAGTATGAGCTGCAACAAGAGGTTGGTCTTTTTTTTTTTTTTCCTTTGTAAATATCAAAGCTTCACAATACAAACCCTGCTGTTTGCTGGTTCCAGCCTCAGCTGTTTAATGCTTCAAGTCTGGGAGAATGAGACGTTTAGTCACCCTGATAATGTCTGTGATTAGCTTCCCACAGAAGATGGGACCTGTGCTCTGGGTTCTTCAGCCTCCTGTCCTCTGTCCCCTTCTGGCTTTAGTTTCCCTGTCTCATCTATTTAATGCTTTTAGATAGATACTTGAAGTAATTTCATATTGCTTGATCCTCTCATAGATCCTTGGGCAGTCAGACAGTGTCACCACTGGGGACAAGGAGATGAAGGTAGGGACTTTCAGCTGAGTATTAAACATGACTTCCTTCACTTTTCTCAGGCTCTGTTACGTGTGAGGTACTAATTCAAGATGCAAACATCTTGCCATTACTGCCAGCTAAATAATTTCTCCTTGGTACCAGCCCATCAATCGTGGCTTTGTTCTGTGGGCTCTTTGTATGTCAGTGCACTCACCTGTTTGAGACAGGGGAGTCTTGCTTCTGTTTTACCACTAGAAGAACAGGCAAAGAGACCTGGACCCCTAGCAGGCAGAGCCAGTTCTAACAGGACACTGCATGTGAAGTCGTGTGCCAGGTTTTCTGTATCCTGGAGCCTGACATCACCTTGGGTGCTGCTTCACAGCTTTGATACTTTCAGGGAAATCATTAGTCTGTCTTCCCTTCTTCTGCTGTTTCTTAGGTACTTACTGGCAGCCTCTGCCTCCCCTCACTCCTGCCACACCAAACTAGCTCCTTTCTAAAGTTAAAAATCAGTCCTTTTATTTAAGGAATTGAATAAAGGAACCTACAAATACACACCTGTTTGCCTTTTCTCCCCTATCACAGGAGTAATGGAGCAGGTCTCTGTCCTCCTCTCCACTCCAGCTGATGGTCCATAGCTTTCCTGTGTCCCAGATTTGTTGTTCCTGTTTCTTGTTATCATCAGTAATTCTTATCTAGGAAAAAAATTAGTACTTATTTTTCTTCCATTCTTCAAAGTCCTACTTGTGACACACAAACTCTTTAGGACTAGGTCCTTGAGAACCACTGGACACAACATAGCCATATCAGACTCAATGTTATTCATTGGCTTTTGCCCCGTTCTGACTCTGAAACTGATCAGTCGCACACCTGTACCTGAGAGCACAAGGACATCTCAGCATTGAAAACTCAGGCTCCAACTTTGTGAAGACTAACCAATCGTAGTTTGGAGAGAAGGGATTCATTTATCACCAAGGAGGAGACAAACTCAGTGGTGGAAAGCCAGCAAGAACAGCAGAGCTGCTGCTTCTTTGGGCTTTGAATTGTTTGTGGCGTAGAGACATTTGCCTCCTTCTGCCAGAGAGATGCTTCTCCTTTCCTTTCTCTGACAGTCCCTCAGTGCAAAAGGAGAAGAGTGCCGGTGGGTTTGTAAGACACAGATTCCTACATACATCAAGTTACATTACTGAATAGCTACAGCAGTGCTAGTTATCAGTGATTTTTGCTTGCAATCTTTTCAATGAAATTAATATTTATATATTTGTACATTATGCAGAGTAATCATTACCATGGTATTTATTTTAAAGCAATAGTACCCTTGTCCTTTCTTGTCCAAGTGTTTTGGCCTTGCCTCTTTCCCTCCTTCTTAATCAGCCTTGGTAGAAAACAAATATCAGAAGATTGTTCAGTTTGCTTGGATAACATCATTGAAACAACAGCACTTGCTTTGCTGACATTGATTATTGATATTTAATGCAGAGAAACCTGGGTTTCATTGTTGCAGGTAGATGATCTATTTGGAAAACCTCAGCTCAGTTTGTTGGTTGGTGGTTTTTGTTTTTTTTTTTCCTCCCAGTACTTGCTATTTCTGACTGAGTGACAGTAGTCCTGGCTTGCAGCCTGGCTCCACCACATCTGTGTTCAGTAGCTGGTGCGTTCTCTGCACATGCAGTGCTGCACCCATAGGAGATAGGCTCTAGTTTTTCACCTGCATTTCACCCCTGCACATACATGTAGACACAAACAGTTCTGTGACCATTTTTGTTTTGTTCACACACATCTTAGCAAACCTGAGTCCAGAAAAGGGTTTGTTTTAGATTCTGATAAATATTTTATTAAAAACTGGTTTTAAAACAATCCTGTCTGTCTCTCTTTATTCACATTGTAGGCTGTAAGCTTGTTTGATCATATATCACAGAAGTCATGGCTGTGCCAGTAAAACTGAAGAATTCAGGCACTCTAAGGAAGTTTATCACTTGTTTTCTACCTTGCGCCTCACTAGGTTATGCCCAAAGATGAGCTGGCTGTATTTTGTCAAATTTGCAACATGCTCCACGATTGAGCAACAAGCTTGGTTCATAAATGAAAGGTCTTGATTGTGTGTGACATTAAGCAAAAGAAGTGTTGAGTTTCTAGATTGAGGGTTTTCTCAATCCCTTCTTGAATATTTCCCTTCAAGACACATAATACGGTCTTTGCCTCAAAGAAATCATGGATGCCGAGGGTTATTTGCATAAATAGGGATGAATGAATAGGATTTTTACACTTATTACCAACAATGGGCTGGCATTACTAAGGTGTTGATTACTAGTCAAGATAAGAATGTAATTGCTAGAAAAGCTAGTGCTCTACATTCTCCTGACACGGTATTTTAGTTCAGGAGAATACCTTTCACATAGGTACATTCTAGTATTTTTGAAATGTTTAGAAATTTGATTTTGCAAGTGCCTGTTCTTTTTCAGTTTTAGGTGAAAGGAATATGTGTTCAAGGACAGCAAGCAAGCCAGTAGCAGAAAAAGAAATAGAACGCAGATAGCAACCAGCTTGCAACGTGTGTTAGGAAAAGCAGACCTAGGTCTATTAGCAAAAGCATCCCTGGCAATATGTGACCAGATGAGAAGTTGCATGCAGTGTCCCAGTAATAGATCTGTTCACGTTCAGCATTCCACATTTTATCTGGACTCCACACCTTTCAAGGAATCCTGTGGCCTAGGTTTATTCAGTCTTAGCCATGCAGATGGAAGAACGTCGTTCTCCCTTACCAGGACTTGCCCACTGGGAAGTACCGCTTGCTGCTCTGGATGAAACTTGTGAAATCCCCAGCGTTGTCTTTGTCTTATCCCCACTGTATGTTGTGAGTGCCTTGGGAGCAGGGATGGAGGCTTACACCAGCGAATCCTTGGAACTTTTCTGAGGGAGTGTTTCTTTGGAGGTTTTTAAGGATGTGGTGTTTTTTTTGCTGTGATTGAAGAATCTCCTCCTCACCTTATCCCGGAAATCTTTGGAAACGTAGTAGTAGACAAAGGGGTCAGCGCAGCTGTTAAAGGTGCTGATGGCCAGGCTCACCATGTAGCTGATATACAAGTTGCCATACAGCTTGGAGTGATAGCTGGAGTAATGAACAAGGAGGAGGACATTGCTGGGTGTGTAGAAGGCCACAACTGTGAACAGCACAAGAGCTGTGAGCTTCATGGAGTAGGAGTATCGCTTGCCATTGTCCAGGAGGGCTCGCAATACTGAGCAGTAGCTGAACAGCATCACCACCAGAGGAGCAAGGAAAGCACAGGCAATGAGGCAGATGAAATAGTAAAAATAATACCCGTCGTCCTCGTGCCTGGGGAGAACATCGTGGCACAGAGTGACGTCTGCTCCATACAGGGGATACGACTGCTGCTGCAGAGTGAGGGGCAGGGTGAGGACAGCAGCACAGAGCCAGATGGCAGTGCAGGTGCAGGCAGCAAAGGCAGGGGTGCGGAAAGAACGTGAGAAGAAAGGATGCACCACAGCCAGGTACCGGTCGACACTGATGCATGTGAGCAGCAGCACTGAGCAGTACATGTTCCCATAGAAGAAAGCTGTGGTGACCCGGCAAAGGCCTTCCCCAAAGGGCCAGTTGTTCCCCAGAAAATAGTAGAAAATCTTGAAGGGCAGCACCAATATGAGCAGCAGGTCTGCTACAGCCAAGTTCAGCAGAAAGACAGTAGAGGTCAGCTTCTCAGCCCTGGTAGCCAGGACCCACAGGGCCAACCCATTTGAAGGCAGCCCCACCAGGAAGATGAGGGTGTAGAGACAGGGGATGAGCCGCACTGTGACCATGCTACTCAGCTGAGAGCGGGTGGCCTCGTGGATCAACAGGTACGTGATGTTGTTTATCATTGCCTTTTCTCCTGGGATGGCTCGGGGACACGGTGTGATCTCTGGTGTTGTTACCTGCTCATTGGTGGTGTTCTGAGAGTAATCTGTCAGTACAAACACAGTCTGTTACTTGCTGTGCACGCAAATAGTGGCACTTTGCAGAGCAGGCTGGATACGTGATGCTTACACCAAATGCTAAGGTTTTGCATTTTTTGTTGGGGTCCCTAGCAGTAAGTGTGTTCTGTAAAATGCCATTGTGCGATGGGCAGAAAAAGCTAACTGACAGAGTTAGGTGTGCAAGAGTAACCTTACTGAAAACTTGCACGATTGCTCTGTTGTGTGCTCTCCCACCACTCACAAACGATTGCTATTGTGTGCAATTATCAGCAGGCCCGGGGAAACAGAGAGCGCTTCCTCTGCCCAGCTTTCGAAAGAATCCAGTTCACCCCGGTTTCTTTCCCTTCCATAAGCATCTTCTATTACCTCCTGCTTCAATTTGAGTACGCACGAATCTCAATTAGAGTGTGCACCCATGTGACAAAGTCACAAAAATGCGTTTTCAGGGATCTTATGAAGGTACCAAGTATCCAGTACTTTAAGAAGCAATTTTTCACCCAAAGACACACACTCACCATCGTAGTCTGGAGAGGCCAGGCAGAGTCCCCAAAAGGCACAGCACAGCACAAGCCAGCGTGACAGCCGCCCGTTCCTGGAGGTCTCCATTCTGGCGCAGGAACCAGCGAACTGCTGTGCTCAGAGCTGTGGGGGAAAGGCAGTAGTAGGGACTGTGCTTACGCATTTCCTTCTTGCAGTCCTTAACGAACGGAAGCACCAGGCTTATCCAGTGAAGGTGGAGGCATATGGGGGTTGTCACGACATTCCCAGAGTCTGTACAGTCCAAGCGGAGACATAGCTCAAGTGTCAGCCGTGGGGCCAGGATGGATGCACGTAGCCAGATCCACAGGGGCTGTGTTTCATTGTCAGAGGTCAAGTGACTCATTTTGGGCTTCCCTCCTGCTCCAGAATATTCCTGAAAATAACAAATGCGGTCACATTTGACGCACTTTTAATTTGGTTTAGCGTGTAAACTGAATGGAAATGCCTCTGAGCTCTTGCATCCAGCATCCTTCCAGTCGACAGATATCCCAGTGGCTCTGCGTGATATCAGAGGTCTTTTCCCACACTCTGATTCAACGAGTTGGGAAGACATCATCCCCTCACGTAAACATAAATGAAGTACTGGAGAGCTGCAGATCCAAACAAACCTCCCAGGCTCCTAGGGAATACAGAAGGCTCTTATAGCCTCATGTTGTGGCAGTTCAGAGTTTGTAGTGTCTGTCCGGCAGTCCCCAGATCAGGCTGGACCTTTCAGAGTTCTTCTGTTTCTTTACTTCTGCTCCTGCTTCCTGGTTAGACAGAGCTCCCGCACCTTCCTTCTTGATCTCGCTGCAGAGGTTAATTAAAAGCCCTGGGAGTCTGATCTGTTTGCATTTGAAAGCAGCAGCACTAGCACGCACCAGCCTGGAGTGCCATAACATACAAACGATAAGTGGCAAGGCCTCAGGGCTTGACAGAGACGTGCTGCTTCCGCTGATAAACTACCAGGAACACGGAGAGCAGCTCCATCCAGCAGGAAAGGGACCTGACAAGGGTCCACAGGAAGTTTCTGCTGGTGGGCAGATAACAGTGAATTTCAGTCACTCTTGCCCAAGAAGAGATGTGTTTTTCTAGAGATGTGAGGTCTCTGCCCAGTAGACCCCCAAGAGAGCAGAGCAGAGCTACCCACAGCCGGTAGCCTGGAGCAGCGGCTGCTGCCACATACCTGCTGGTTCTGTGGAGACAATGACTTTCATATAGTAAGAAGGACCCTTTGGACTGGCAGGTGTTGCCTGAGCCTTTAAGATTGTGACAAGATTCCTTGCTACTCGGTCCCCCTGTCCTCTAACTCTTTGAGAGTGTAAGTCAGTCCCTTCCATGCTTTGCCTTGCACAGCAATGCTGGGAAAGTCCCAGATACTCTCCCATCACCTGTTTATGAGCTCCATTATGACCACTTCCCAGTAAACTAGTGGGTAGGCAAGGGGGGACAGGAGGTCATAGCTTGAGAGGTTGGTGGGTTTTAGGCTGTTGCTCTCCAGTCCCCTGCCTGGCTCTGCAAGGAGGTAAAGACAGAAGCTGGAGTCCGGGCAGTAGGAATTGTAAATTTGGTTTGGCAACCTGAGGAGTAGTTCATTTCTTTCTCCTCAGCTTATGAATGGCCTCTTCTGTGAAGGTTGCAAATCTGAGCCTGGCTGCTGTTTGATGAGATTCCTCTATTCCAAGGAGAAAATGATCCTATTTCCTTTGCTTTCACCATATTCCCACATCCTTGTGCCGAGCGTGTCGAGAGGTGGAGTTCCACTGGCAGGGACAGGGAAGATGCAATGTTAGATGTTTTGCTTTTGTGATTCTCTCAGGATTTATGAACCATTACAGAATGACTCATGTAGCCACATATTTTCCGTGCCTCAACCAGGATCCTTTCCATGCTCTGTATGCAAAAAATTAGACATAATCAGGTTCAGATAGTGTGCAAATCGCAGCCCTGCTTCCTATGGCCAGGTCTCTGGAGTGGAGCAGAGAGAGGTTATTCATTGCTGTATCCTTCATTTTTCAGATGCTGTGTGATCTTTAGTGACTGCTTTAGATGCAGAACAGCTTGCTTGAAAATTCTAATGCCAGAGGTTTGTCACGGCTTGTTAACATCTCTTTAAGTCGTGTGATCCCTGCCCTGTGGGGTAACAATTTGATTTGAAATCTATTCGTTGTGCAATAGATCATCTCTTGGGAGAAGACACTCTTTCCTTCCGTGGCTCTGAACCCCAAGGAGGTAGGGCTGGAAAGCAGGTTAGGGATTTTAAAGCTCTGAGGAAGGGTACAAACACCACCTGCCCTGCCCCAAACATACATCTTTAAGGCCTGGAAGATCGAACTTTGGGAGACAAATGGCCTCTTCATAAGGGGGCTTGTATTTCTGCTCTGTTCTAGGAGCTCCAGGGAGTTCTTCAGCTGCAAGCCAGCAGGTGTGAAGACAGAAATGCAGCTGATACCTGCCCCAGGCTAAGCTCACATTTGCTTTGCAGACACGAGGGGCAGCTGACTATGGAGGCAGCGGCTCTGCCTTAGAGTCAGCAGCATGGAGCATTTCCACCAGTGTCAGCACGATGTCACATTTTCCAAGAGTGCAATGTGGGCCCTGCCTTTCCCAGCCACTGGGTGTGCAAGCATCTGAGACTTCTCAGAACCACCAGGCACGGCAAACTGACTATTGAAATAGAAATGATGGTCCTTTTAACCAGGATCCCCCACATCCCAAATCTGTCTTTGCAGGCTCTGGCACATACAGGATGACTTCATGCCTTGGGCACTCTTCCTGACTTCACCATCACCCAGCTCTCCCTCCTCTCACTTTGTTGGGTCTCACACCACCACCCTGCAGCCCTGCGAGCTCCCCAGCTCCAGGGAATCTCTGTGCCCCTCTTCTCTTCTGCTTCTCCCGCTCTTCTCCTGTTCCACTGGGATCCCACCGTATCTTTTCCCTTCCCTTCTTTTGTGCTTGTCTTCTCTTCACCACTTGTAAGCTTTATGCTGGTGTAATACTCTTTGGCAGACTTTTTTTTTTTTAAAGAATTACTCTTCTGCTTGCACTTTTCACTCAAGAGTGTAAGAAGCCCGTGTGAAGCCATTATTCAGGAATGTTTGAAGTTTATTAGCATCACTATAACTCACTAGATGTTCTGCAATAGCTTTGTTTGGACGTTTCTCAGCAAGATATTGACACTGGGGTGGGCGCTACCTGCCTGATATAGACATCATCCCTTTTCAGCACTGGCTTTCAGATGATTCATCCTTTAGCACAGGTATGGCTTAGAATTGCTAGACTTTAATTTAGTCTTTAATTTTGATGACTGGAAGGTAGAGGGTACCTCTGGTTTCATTAAGGTAACTTAGTTGTAATCCAGAGGAATGGCTAAAGCATGAATAAAATCTTAACTCATGTTTACACACGCATACTTCTAGAGTACCTCTCAGTAGTTTGCAGCCCCCTCTTTCTCTCTGTGCATCATTGTGATACAGTAACATGGAAAAAAACAAAGTCCTGAAATACTAAATACCGAGTTTGGGTATTCCCTTTAGCAATTCTTAATTTAATTTATAAAACCATTAGTTCTTACTCCATCCTGCAAACCTGACAGATATTTTAAGCTATCTGTCACTGCCAAATGACTGTCCACTTGCTGAGATCTCCAACTGCTTTTGGGTGATGTCAGATCTGGCTGTCCCTCCACAGGGCCTTTTGCCTCCCTAGAGCACAGGGAACGTTCTTTGTGAGAAGTCCAAGATCTCTAAGAGGAGACTTTTATGCAAAGTGTACTGTGTCCTCCGAGACGCCACTACCATCATTTTAATCAATTTTTTTCATATAATTTATGCAGCAGAGGAATGTTATTAGGAGAACAACAGTTTGTTTCCCTGTGAGCAAGTAATATGCTGCACAGAAAGTAAAGTTGCCTTTTGTTATGGCAACGGAAGTGTTGAGAATGATGTAAAGGAAACTCCTATCAGATCTGGGTCACATCACTACAGCTTAATTTACAAAATCTATGCATTCATTTGTTCTGCAGAGCTCACAGGGAAAACAGTTAAACATGTTATTACCCAGGAATTTGGGGAGGTTAAGGGAAAGGCGGGTGGAGGTTATTTTCATGGTTGCAGTTGTATTGTCTTAACCTGTAGCAGATGTGCTTATAGATTTCAGAACTGGAATCAGTCACTTTCTTGAACGTCTGTTGTATTTAGCGTGCAAGTACTTGGGGGCCAGGCCTGGACCATATTTTTGTGCCACACCTCTCATGGCAAAGGTGTTGCTAGAAATAAACCAATCCCAAAAAAGCTGTGCCTGGCTGGCAGTGTACAATGTTTTCTTTTGAAACCTGTCTCCACATGGAGCAACTGTGCCACCTCATGGACCTCTGTGCTCTCATCCAGCCATGGGCCTTTGCTCCAAGAGAGGTCTTGGCAGCACACACGTAAGTACAGAGCCACAGGCACTATTTTCCTGCATGGGATCTCCTATTGCACGCTTGCAGGAAACTTATTTCCATTTTATGTTAGGTAGTGCACTAACTTAACATTGTGGGTAAGTTTAAAGATTTGTTGCCTGCTGTCCACTGGAAGTGAGTTGGCACACGCCTAAGTCATGACATCCTGCAGCCTCCTGCAATTGCTTGAAGGGAGGTTCACCTAACTTTTCAATCGCATTTTTCTACTAGTTAAAATTCAGTTTCAGGTGCAAGACAATCACTTCTGGGGGTTGTCAGAAAGTTTAATTTAAAACAAATTTAAAACAGTGAGACCTGTAGACTTTTAAAATCAATATTTTATTTTACTTGAATGTGCAAATAAATATAAAAAAAAAACTACATTCAAAGAGCTGGCAAAGCAATTACAAGCCCAAAAGCAAAGATCCTTCAAAAAAATGGAAGAACAAACTTTTGAATCAAGGTCGTGCTAGCAGATACACAACAGTTGAGCTTAAACTCTCAGACATTAGCAAGCCACTCTCAAACCTGCACTGCCCGCTTATTCCATCATTTTAACATCATTTGCTACTATTATTTTTAAGACAATAGTACTGTAAAGGGCCACAGTCTGTCTTCATCTGTTCAGATTATAAATTAAGGTTTACAAAATAAGGATGCTTAAAAATACCTGAAGTACACTTAAAAATGGGGAGATGGAACAGGATGGCGCACAGGTGTGTTACCCTCCTACACCGTGGGACACCTGGAATCAAATGCATTTTAAGCCACAAGTTGCAACCTACTGTCTAGTAAACATTTTTCTGTATCATAAAACCATAAAATTTGGCACAGTTGTCATCTCCACTGGAAGTCAGCAGAGAGGTGAACAGGACTGAGGTGTGTTTTGTTGAGCTGTCTGGAAGCAAAAGGGGGTACTGTGCTTTGCACTGGGCTTGTCCCCCCTCTCCACCCATCTCTCACATAGCTATGTGCTCAGTGTCTTTTATCACTTACTGCAACAAGAGCAGGGAAAGAACCTCCAGATCATTTCCGCAACCAAAATTTAACAGAGACTCAGACAACGAGAACACGAGTTCTTGATAAAAAGTCCTCCACTGGCAGTGGTTGTGCAAGTGGCCACGAATGCCAGAGACTGGTCTCCCTCATTCCCTCCTACAGATTATTTTGCAAAAAAGACAAAGAGTCGGTGCAGTTTTGTATTAAATGTACCCCAAAGGCCAATTTTTCTACTGTCAAGTGAGACAATTGCAAAACTAAATGCTGTACAGTGGAAATAACTCAGGACAAATCCTACAGGCTGCTACTCAGGTCTGGCAGAAATTATAACCTAAAAATCAAAGCCACGAAAAATATCCAGGTGGGGGTTATTCCCCCAAAAGCCAGGAGAAGTTGGAAGCCGAGCTGAAAGGAGGCCGGACCTGCCTCAAGACAGTATGTTTGTAATACACTCCATGATAGTGTGCTTGCCTTTGAAAAACAAGAGCAAAGTCACAGTGGGGTTGCAGGACAGACACAACTGAATTTTCTTGATTTTTTCCAATAGATTTAGTCAGACAATTGATGTAGTGTTCTGCATGGTTCAGGGTACTGTTTGTTTCGTTTCTTTTCAAAAAAGCTTAGAAGTACAGATGGTTCAGTGGAAAAGCTCATCTACGATGGTTGTGGCTGGATCTAATCCTTCCCATTACAGACTTCCATTTGTCACTGCAAATACAGCGTCTGTGCTGACCTAGCAGAAACAGCAGATATCTGGGACAAACCTCAGATCCAGAGCAAACACTGTGCTGCAAGAGCTCCATCTACCGCTGTTATTTAAGTGGTACAACCCAGCAGAACCACGGAGTCCGGGCATGCACAAGGAAAGCGAAGCGCCTGAGAACGCAGTCTCCAGAGGCTGCCAATCAGCATGCAAAATACAAAAAACAAAAAACAAAAAACAAAAAAAACCAGACCAGACCTCCCAATGGATATTCCTTTCCACGCACACACTCCAAGCAGCTCCAGATCTGAGAAGGCAGAGTCTGCAGCAGGTCATAAGTTCACAAAGCAATGACGCGGGATCTGGCGCGGCATCTGCAGACGGGTAGGTGATGGGCCTAGGCTGTCCTGTGCTGCCAACTGCTCTCTTGCCTAGCACTGCAGGTTACAGAGTTTCTTCCCCCTTAGTTCAGGCTCCAAAATACATCGTTGATGAGTGAGCATTAGAGCATTTAGTATGCCATTCACCCTTGTCTCAGTTTTGGCATTTTCTCACCAGAGCACCAGTGACAAATACTGCATTCATTGCCTTATTAGTGCACACACATAATGAAGCAGTCTGTAGCAAGGCTGGCAACCTGCACAAGGTGCTCTTAGCCACACTGGCACTTGGAGGTTCCATTGAAGAGTTCTGCAGGCTCCAAGACAGCACGAATTCAGGAAGATAGCGAACAATAAACCTTTCAAGGTGGAAGCAGCTGCCAACATCTGCTCAAGCACCAGCCAACTCCATCTCTCCCACGAAGCCACTAGTGGTAGTTCGCCAAGAGCCTGACCCCCTCATTCAGCCTTCCTGTGTTGGCTGGTCAGCAGTGGCCTAAAGCTATGAAACTACTAAAAAGTGTGTGGCAATGCCAAGAGCCCTCTTCCCATAAAGCTCTTAAGTCTCTTCATGATGACTGGAGGATTACACTGCAAGGAGACAAGTCTATGCCATATGGAAAATACATCATAATCCAAAGTAAAATGCTGTTTGGATAAATATCATTAATACATACATTGCATTCCCACCATTATTCTCGGAGTAAATGTGTTTCACCAGCAATGCTCCTACTCGTCTTGGTCCCAGGCACAAGTCTCCTCATGGTGAAGCTGGACGGCGACTGTACTGAACTCTGTATCTGTTCACTGGGACCCCATGGACATTCATGGTCTCACAAGTTGTTTTACAGGGCACCATCTCCTCATCTTCATCTCCCATTAGCCAGTCTTGAACTACATCAACTGCCTCCATGGTCACATTCTCTTCTAGCCACCTGTTGTGCCATTCTTCAAACTGCTGGTGGTGCTTTAACAGCACCATTGGCTGTACCTGAAAGCAGGACAGTAAAGATCACTGAGAGGTTTCTGGGGAAGAAATCAAAACCTCCACCTCTTTGAATGTCCAAGATGTGCAACACAACACAAACAGTAAAACAGAAAACTGCATACCTGCCTTTAAAGATCTCTATTTCTTAATGTTTGCCACTCCCCCTTAACGTTTGCATGGTAAAGACTACTAAACTAAAGAACAGAGCATCTACCATCTCTCCTCCCTGTTTCATCCAACACAGAGAAGAAACTTCTGGGTGTAGCTTGCAGGAATTCAGTCACAAGACCTCTTACTGGTATCTGTCTTTTGGCTGAAATCTTCAACCTCTGCTACTGCCTAAACTGCAGAGAAAGTAATAGGAGATGCACCTGCTTGGCTCGACAGAGAGCTCCCCGCCTGTACATGTAATCCTCTGAGTTCATGATGAACATCATTTTGTGGGTGTTGAGCTTGAAACGGCAGTCCACATTGCAGGCGCTTTCTACCCCAATCAGTCTCTTCCAGGAGCTCTTCACTTCACTCCGCAGAGCTCTCACTTGCTTACATTGCCACTTGCGAAATTTTTTTAGGTTTCTAGAACAAAACAAAGATGATGAAGCATTTGTCGCACTTAGTTATCCATTCTCTTAAGCTATTACAGCTGACAGTACAAGTATGAAATTTCAATTTCCACACTAGTTTTCAGACTTTCTCTAGGATCTTCCTCCATACCCTCTAACCAACAAATATTTAGTGAAATGCAAACAAATTAGACCTCAAATTCCTCCCAGAAAGGACTGCTTAGACAGTCCCACTCCATTCTAAACACACATCAATGCAGTGCTCATAACTTTTTCTTAGGCATTCTTTTAGGCATTCTTGTGCAGTGCACTGAACTCCAGCAGTCAGTCCCTCTGGACCTCAAAGATGAGTGCATTTCCCTAGAGCTGCTTGTACAGCACATCACCTAAAATCACTGCCACATGTTCAGAAGTAGTACCAGCTGCTGCAGGTGTGACTCAGTGTGACTCAGGAGAGGGAGGGAGCTCACCTTTGCAGAAAGACTGGTTTCAATAAGAAGCCATCATTCTGGTTGTTTGGAGCTCCTTCTACCCCAACGTACTGCTCCATGTAGTTAGCAAGGTGCTACACAAGAGAGACCAATTTCAAGTCAGATTTCTCTCATCAGGACAAACACCATTGCAAAGAACTAGTTTATTTCCAAGCTGCTTTTTATGAAGATGCTGGTATCTCAACTCAACCCCAAGCTGATTTATGTTGAAACTGTTTTGTTAACATACCCCCTTCTGTCAATGACCACAGCCCCAGATGTAATCTTCCCACCTCCTAGGTAAACTTAGCCTCCTGGCAAAGTCTCATGTTTTGGAACAAGGCAGGAAAGCATTCTTAGCATCTGCTTTGTCTGTGGTACAGCAGACTCCATGATCACTGTGGCATTACCTGGACCTCCACAGGATCTTCTGTTTGGGTTTCTTCTGTATCCAGAAGCTCAATGGTCATGATCACCTGTCCTTTCCGCTGTAGAAACATTACCTATAATAAAGTGTCAGGCACAAGATATTGGCCACATGGGTCCACAATAAAATGCTGGATATTCACAAGTCATTTAGACAACAAATATGAGAACAGGAGAGGAGCAAGCAACAAGGCTTTTCAGTGAGCCAGTAGGCCGCTTCACTATCTATGGTGTTTTTGGTACCTTCTCTCCATATTGCTTTCTCTCAACATTGTGGCCTTGGAGCTTCCAAACCCATTTCTCCAAGGTGAAGTGCTACAGCCACTGTATGAAGTTCCCTGGCAGCAAGTTCTTACCTTGAAACAGTTCTCATCTGCCATGCAACGTTCAGCCTTCCATTGATAGCTGGTCTCCTTTGCTGCCCGGACACACCTAGAGGATAAGTTACCTCCAGCAGCACCTCGCTTCCTTTCGTTCAAGTAGAGCTCAACAACCTTCAAGCAGATGTCATCGCTCACTAGATGGTGAAGCTTCCATTAAAAAAGGGGGAATTCAGTCAGCAAGTCTGGGCTAAGAGTTAACTCTAGTGTGTTATGAAAGGAGCGCAAAACTCAGCATGGCATCACACCTCAGACAAAGTACCAAAGTTTTAACTTCAGAGACTTCACACCCTTCACTCTCCTTTTCATTACTTTGCAATGTAAGGAACGGAAAAGAGTGAGGGGCTGATGTGCCTTAACTGTAACGAAATTACAACTAGAAAACAGTAGAAATTGAGTAGAAAGGACCGAGCCTTTCTTTTGCCTTAGATGTATTTTGGAAATGGCAGAATTTTGAAAAGACTGGAACTTAAAAAATGTTGGAAAAGGCCAAGAAGAGTCAATCCCCTGAGGTGGTCCCTGTACTGTAGCTGATGCTGAACTATCTCACTGAACTTCTGTTAGGCCCTTTCCACTACAAATGTAACTTTTCTATGAATTTGCTGAAAATGTTGTGAGTTCTTGTATTACAGGGTACTGTGAGAAACCTATTTGTCTACGGGAGAGAAATGTGCTGTTCCCCACACAGCACAGTCAAACTAGTTACCTGGCGGACAATATTCTGCACCAGTTTGTCCATAGTAAAGCCAATGTAGGCATGGATAGTGAACATCTCCCTCAGCGTGTCCTCATACTGTGTTGGGTCGATATTCCCATCCAACAGACTCCTCACCATATCCAGGAATGCAGGGTAGTACTCCTCCAGTTCCACCTCACCTGGACAGGGGAAAAGAGCAGTCACTTACTACCTGCAAATAGCAGAGTGAAGTCAGGAGATATACAGGACAACGCTGCTCAAGAACCATGACATTCAGTACTGAGAACATGTTTACACAGAGGTCTCTCTAAGGAGTGCTGGGAGGCTGTAAGAGTTTTTCCTCATGCTCTTCCATGACTACCTTGTGTGGTTAACCATTTCATTGTGGAGCCATTCACATTTTAATCAGTCACAGATTAATATAAGACACTTTAGAACATCTGACAACAGAGGGCTTGCAGGAATTCTCTATGAACTATGCATGAGAGCCCTAAAAGGATAAATTACAAACTAGCTATCCTGTTAAATCAGCTGTATACATGAATCTACAAACCATGCAGAGGTTTGTACCTCTATATTCCTTACAGACTTGCCTGCTGGTCTCAGTTTCCCGAACAGAAACAGTCAAGCATTAACAACCAGAACATTAAGAATGGACTATGTCCCAGATTACTCTTACTTGGTTGCTTCAGTCTTAGTTCCATGGCTGGATCATTGGTCTTTTCTTTTCTCCCCTCACAAAGGAGTTTCTCTCTCTCTTTTTCTGTCCGATATTCTAGAAGCTGCTTCTGAGCTTGACGATAAATCTTTAGGAGCCTTGAGCACAGAGTCTGATGAAGGCGGAGGAAGAAATACCAATTATTATTGACAAAGAACAGACTGTAAACATCATCCAGAGTGTTGTGGGGCTCAGCAGCTGTAACATCACAGAAGGTTGCTTTTGCCTCTAAAGGACTGCTTGGAGGCCCAGGCATGTGTTTTTTCCGTAGCTCAGGAGTATCCAGGTTCTGCCCCTGATGGTTCTCTCTGTCTTCATCTGTTGATTCTTCAGAAATACTGTGTTCAGGGGGCTGAGAGAAAAACAGCTCGGGTATGAAGTGGTGCACTATCTGCCGAATGGTTGCTTGATCCTCCTTTTGGATAGTAGGCTGCCGTTTTACATAATAGCTGATAAGAGACGCTGCATCTTCCAAAATCTGCTTATCTTCATAGATAAAGATAAGATGAGGCTCATTTGTGGATGAACTTCTCCCCTCTGAATGCTGCTCCTGATGCTGTAATCAAGAGACAAATAAATAAAGATCCTTCCATTCCATGCTCAAGAGCCAATCCTGCCAGAAGAAATAAGCCAGTATTAACGCTATGCTTGGGACAGTCATTTTTGACTGAGAACTCTTCAGAGCACTACCACTTCAAGAAGGTCCCAGATGCGATGTAAACCTTTAGATAATACCATAAATGAAGAGCAAATAAGATGGATTATTTGCTAGCATACACACCTCATCATAGACACTCTCAATTTCATTCAGCAAGCTCTTGGAGCGCAAAGCTTTGGTGTCATTTTGTTTGAAGTTGACAGCCTGGTGGTCAAGAGACTTCAGGTAGGCTTTCTCATACTGCTCCCGCCAAATTTTGTTGAAGCCCTGCTGGGCCTCCCGCCACTCCTCCTCTTTTGCTTTCAATCTGCATAAACGTACAATCTACTTCAGTTTGAAAAGACAACCATAGAAATACACATAAAGCATTTTTAATGTAGCTAATTGTGATGCACCAAAAACTTTTCAGTATTCCTAGGAACCATAAATAAATAAAAAAAAGCACCATCCCTGAAGATAAGTTATCCTTTATAACAGTGTCTACAGAAAACAGTCGTTTAAAAAATGCTTAGGAGGAAGTCTAGAAATCCACAATAGTTTCCAAAACCTTAACTGTTTAACTGGAGATCATCTCACAGCACCTTTCAGCATTGCAAAGAGACTTTTTTTTTTTAATAAATAATAAAAAAGGATGGCTGAAGTACTCAGAAACACCTACCAGAAATACAGAGAAGTAGGCAAGACTTAAAACTCAAAAATAGTTCACTCCCAAATCTAACTAAAAAATGTGGTTTTCCTTTAAGCACAGTCTGAGAAGTTTAAATACAGAAAGAAGTATTTTCAATAAGCTACCAAAATATTTTTGGACACTTCTAAAAATCTGCTGAAACATTTGTCATTTCAAAAATAAGCAAAAGCCTACTTTATTTCCTATTTTTGTCCTTCATTGTAATCTAAGAAAGTGAAAACCAAGTCATTTATTTTTGGAAACAAACCAAAACAAATTAAAAAAGATTTACAATTCTGTATCAATTTCTTAAAGATCCCAGGTGAACACGGGAGAATGGCAATTACCTCTTAAGAACAACAGGAACTGCAGTAACTGGGTTTTTCTTAAGGCTTTCAATGATCTCTGGTGCTTTATCACCATAGATGCGATAGATGGCCCTGCGCTGTATCACTTCTGATGTTCCTCCCAAGCAATCATCCAGTCGAAATTTCTCCTGATCCTCTTGAGTCAGTCGAGACAGCTTTTTCTGCACACTCTCCAGCACACGTATTGTAGCTAAATTGGTCTCCAAGACAACATCCAACTGTAAAGAGTTCACAAAAGACAGTGTTAAGAACACGCATAGCAGAAAAATAGAGACTAGCAGTGCTCAGGTCTGTTGCCCACTGGGTGGAGCTAAGAAGCATCAGCAAGGTTTCCTACTGGAAAATATACCTATGCCAGTTCTCCCAAAGGTAACATGCTTTTCAGAACTGGACTCATGCCTAAAAAGAACTATTAGATTCCAAGCAAGTGGAAAACACCAAACTCTAGCTCAAACCAATGAACACTAACAGAACTTTCAGTATTTGGCCACCAATTAGTTCAGTCAAAATCCTCACAGCTGGAAGTTTTGCTTTCAGAGGAGGCAGTCAAGCAGAAAGGAAGCTGAGTAGCAGAGGTACCTCAAACCGCTCATCTTCACAGCGGTGCAACTGTTCCTCATAAGGAGTCTTCTTGGAGCTGACAAAAGTTGAGTCTTCGGACCAGGATGGAAATGAAACCCAGGTATCATTTAACACCTGCAACAGTGCAGACATGACATTGAACAGAGCCTTATGAGCCCAGAGCTGTTCTCAGGGGTCTGATACTTTACTGTTTTATTCTTGCAGAGTTCTTCCCTGAGTTTCTACTGGAAGTTTCAGCCTAGTTAACACTGTCATGACAGACCTCTAATCATCTGAGGAGCAGTGTAGAAATGTGTGAGAAAGTTCAAAAGCACCTTCACTATCATCTCACAAAGCACAGAGATCACTCTGCAGTAATCCACAACTGTAAGTAAAGGAGACGGAGTTGCCAACAACAGGGAAAGGTGGGAGTACCTATGCTGCAGGTGTCTGTTCTCAGTGACAACAGTGTCTATGAGACTGGCTCACAGTGCTCTTTTAGGAGAAACATTGTTTTTTAAAGGTTAGGGTCCACTGCTAGAAAATTAATTTCATCCTATGTAATGTTCTTTTCTGTCTATACAAATAAATTTGTGTACGCACACAGACTCCAAAGAGATTAAACGAAAAAAAGGGATTTGAGATGTGTTCAGATAAAATTAGTAAACTAAACATGGATACTCTTATTTCAATAAATTGGATGAATAACTGATGCAAGATTAAAGATGACTAACTAGTCAGCATTAGAGAGAGGAATCCACGTATAGAAGCTGTAGCACTAACTACTCTACTTCAAGTTACATAAGTACAGTGTGTGTACAGGGATCGAATAGGTTGATCCTGAAATACCTCCTTGCAAATGGCTGTTCTTCCACTGCACTTTGGCTGCTGATAGGTTTTGGGAAGAGCACGGTAACTTGATCCAATGCGTTTGCAGGAAGCATAATCAATTTCCCGACTCATTCCATCCCCAGATCGGTCACTCAGTGGAGAAGCAAATGAAAGCTCTTTCACACCAAGAAAAGACTTGAACTGTGCAAACAGTTCTGGGAATTTCCTTCAAAAACACAAGTAAGCATAATCTATGTTATTTCATTCTGACAGTTTTAGGGTGGCTAATGCATGTCATAAAAGTGAGGGTGAAAATCTAAACAAACTCAGTACTGCAGTGAGAAATACTTCACCAACATTTTACCCCTGTTATCTTTCCCTCTGAAGTGCTTTAAGTTCTTTTTGACTTAAGGCAGAAGCAGAATTTCTCTTCACAACTCCACCAATACTACCCTTAAGGGGTAGTCAGGAGCCAGTGTTCCTTGCCACACGACTCTCCCTCTTCTGTTGAAAGCCAAACAGCACAAGAGGCTTACAACAAAGAGCTAGAACTATTTATCTTTTTCACAGCTCTGTTCTGAGATTCCATGTTTATACCTGTATTTTACAGTGAGAGATTAGAACAAGGAGCGTGAACAGAAGACACACTCCAGAATACAGGAGATTCTCTGCCCCCAGGAGTTTAGCATAGCATCCGGTAGTCTGCTGCTCATAAGGCTTTCAAATGGATGCACAGACAGACAAAAATATCGTCCCCAAAATGCTCAAGAGCTGTGTAGATACGTTAAGATGCATATTTTATTACTCCTCTTTATGGATTAGTTTTCAATTTCTGGCATTTTCTGGCATGCTACCTAGAAGGTAATTCTGACATTAAATCCAAAGCTTCAGTAACAAAGTTCACAGTGCCTGCCAAAAAGTAACAGAGCAAAACCTAAAAAGTACAACACAGCAGAGATGGCAATCAGTAACTTACCCTAGAAATGGTGTAACTAGCTGGAGCAGCTCAGAGCCAGAGACCAACTCCTGGTTGAAGAGAGCAATGCAACGGAGAAAATTTTCATAGACTTCCTGACTCTTTAGCACCCTACGCACCTAAAGACAGTTTGGAGAGAACTGATCAGACCACTTGAATGCCACTTTTATTTAGTATTCATATTCTAGGTAGTCTGAACCATGGGTATGGTGGCAAGCCTCTATCTCCATTGCAACATAAAAAGAGAACATGTCCCAAAAGTCCCAGTTTCAAACAATAATTTAGTAAGTACATATGGTTACTATGAGAAAATATCACTGAAAAGTAGAGAAAAATGTATCTGTCAGAGACAAGCATTCAGGAAAAGGTTAATGATGAGTTTCCATTCCTCTTCCAAAACCATCTATTTTATTTTCTCTTGGTCCATCTCTGCCACTTGAAGTCAGGCAATTGCTAAGAGGTGACACACAGATTATATAAAAAACAAACCTATTAATAATCACATAAATGGTTGAAAATAAGTCCACAGATGTAAGAACAGCCCAAATACTGACCTTGTCAAAGAATGAAAACTCTTGCAGTGTTCCGTATTTTCCCACTGTTGCTACTGACAGATCTTTGGTACCTCGCAGTTTCATTTTCTTCTGTTAAAAGAACAAACAATTTTACTTAATATGTTGTCATTCAAATGTTATCAAATTCCACTTTGCTGACGTATAACAACTCTCTGCAAAGGCTGAGACTCAGTATATCCCAAATAGTGATCTAGCATTGCTATGTCAAGTTCTCCATAGCAATCTCTATCAAATGACTCTCAGCTAAGGAGAAGAAAACACATACACACAAAAGAAGGATCACTTCAGAAAGAATTCCAAAGAAAGATTCCTTTGTAAAAGTGATGAACTGGTCCTTTCCAGGGCTAATACTTTGTACCTAAGGTCTTGATATTTAGTATTCAACGTTATCACATACATTTAAGCATATTTTAAAAATTCTCTTTCACTGCAGATTAGTATTTTTAAAATAGCTTTGAATTTTTTTTCCTCGTACCTAACACCTACGTACCTCAAAGACACTACTCATTACAACTTTATCTAAGGAATTATATAAACACAATGAGTAATATCAGGTTACTCTACGTTTTGCTTGCAAAAGATACCTTTGCTGGGCCAGAAACAGGACGCAACAGCAGTGGTCTGGATCGCTTTTTGCTGTGTTCAAGATTCTTTTCGTGCTCGGTTTTCTGGACACTGTTCACTTCACATGGTCCATTTCCTGTGAACTGAAGAAAATAAATAATCATTTCAATGCTGTCTCCTCAGCCTGCACAAATAAAGAATCTCAACAGAGAGTGTGCAGTTAAGTGACCTGTTTTGTGAAATTCCAAACAATGAAGACATGCAAATTTCATCCACTGGCTGTATGTTTTTCCATAATGTATTCCACATACAAACAGGCAGTATTCAATATTCTGTCTTGTTCTAAGCATACACATACCAAAGACCTTTTAGCCTCCGGAAGAAACTGTCCAAACTCAGAGAGCAGATCCTCCTGTCCCCTGAACAGATTTGCTACTTCAGTAAACACTTCTTCCTCTGACATGCCTCGAAAGGGTCGACCTTTAGTGTTCAGCTGTTCTTTCTGGAAAGATACGCACAGATGTTAAATAGCTGCAAAAACATACCTCACAATGCAAGAAAACTTGACAACTCCACAACAGCCAAAACCCCTATGCAACACAAACTTGATATAACTATCAGACAGCCCAAGGTTCTTACAGTGCATCCTATCACACAGGATATCACTACATCAGCTACATCACTACATCAAGGTTAGTGAAGACAGATGCAGACACAACCCCTTTACACCTCAGAGCCCAGAAGGCCCTACAGTCTTCACACTTCTGTCATTTCATGTGAATATCTATGAGGCAGTTGTTGGACAACAGCTTGGGAACTGTACAACAGGCTGACGTTTCATTTGACAACAACTATTCAAACAGCCACACTGCAAACCCACAGTATCTTACACGGAAGGCTTTTTACCTGGTAAGTATGAAGAATTTCTAAAAAGGATCTGTAGATTTCTGGGTGGTCAAGGAAGCGTGTTTTGATCTTATTCACATAACTAATAGCATTATTGAACTCTACAGAATCAGACTCCAAAGGAATCTGGGATTTATCTTCTTTGTATGGAAGCTGTTGCCTAAACTCCTCGGAACAGTCACTGTGGTTGTGCGAATTCTCCTGAGAGTAATGCAACAACAGCCCGCTGCCAGGGAGAGCGCTGGGGACAGGCTCTGAGGGCACCTAGTGGCATAAGACATACATGACAGCGACTCGTACAGCAACACAGGTACAAGTTCAACTACAATCTAGCATCAGTATTTTCAATCTGTTTAGCTAAGAAAGATTACCACATGAAGAAATAAGAAAAAAGATTTAATTAGCCAATAAATTTCCTTACCTATGTTATTAACACCATGAGTTAAAAAAAATCCCATAAGCCATATCTGGCTTTCAAACCATCTGACTCATTGCTGCTTTTGACTGTCACTGCATTATCCACTACCCTTGAGAGGGTGTACCAAATAACGTGCACTGCAGTTTCTGTTACCACTGTTCTGTTTCAGAGAAACTGTCAGTTTTAAGAAACATATTAAAATGAAAAGCTCAAAGATGCTAGATTTCTAAGCAACAGAAAGATCTAAGGGAACAGAGATCTAAAAGATATTTACTGCTACTAATTAGAGTTAAACCACAAGTTTATCAGTCGAATTCAAATAATAGCTCTGTTTCAGCCTCCTCAACCACACAACAACAACAAAAAAGAAGCAGAGGCCAATACATATCCATCTATATTACAGCAGACATCTTTCATTGCAGGATGGTAGCAATTGCATGGCAATACCTGGTACGCATTTTTTGCCTACTGCCTAAATACATTTCTGAGTTTCTCACTGATAGACTAAAAATACAATTCTTCCAGGATTTTTTTTTGAAATTCATCACTACACACCACATATTGAGAGTCTATATAAACAGTTCAAGCCAATTGCAATTTCAGTTTTCAAACCGAACTGAAATATTTGGAGTTGCAGGGGCAGTTTGTGCAGGAATATCATTCTAGTGCAGTCTAAACTAACAACTGGTTTGAGAATAAATATTCAAATTTATATTGTACCCATTAACTTACTTTGAAAACTATGTAAAAACTTTAGCAATGTGCAATACATGCAAATCTACAAAGCCTGAACTGTGCAAGAGATGTGTATAGTGATACACGTAACCGGCTTTATTTAGGGAAATATGAGCTCTGTAACCTACCTGACTAGTCAATGGTGACTGTATGCTTAACTTTCCATTCTTTGGAATTTCTATTCTGTATCCGAGAGGAAGGAAAGCATTGAATCCTACAATGAGGTCGGGATGCTCGTGGAACAGCTGCGAAACACGTCGGATTACTCCAGGTGTGTCAATGCTAAAATTGAGAAAAGTTTGTTATTTGTGTCTAAATCAGAAATATGAGTTAAGCCTTGAAAATTACAGAGGTACATCAATCATCTGGCTTCTTAGAGATGCAATTTTTAACAAGAAAGTTTGCGAACGTCAGACCTAGAAATTAGCTCAAGCAGAGGGAACGACGACCATCAACTGCAGCCTCACACTGGGAATACTCTCCACAGAGATGAGATTATGAGTGTGCAGGTTACCTAAACTGGGCAAGACAGCCATCATCTCTAGGGCTGACAGGTCACAGCTCTGCACTTAAGATTCTTCATCTGTTTTTCCAGACCTATGTTTCAGAGTGGGAAGTAAAAATAGATTTTTCTTTTCCCGTGGATTTCTGCTCTGGAAAACAATGAAGCACGTGACACTGGGATGGACAGACACCCTTCTCCACCTCCAGTGTCTAGTGACTGCACTACAGGGGGACAGGGCCAGCAGCATGGCCTGTGTGTCTGAGGAGGTGGCAAAATGGTGGGAAGGCTGAGAAACCCTGCAAAGGCAGAGAGACCCCTTTTAAAGGCTGAGAAGCTCCACAGGGCAGCCTTGGGGTGCAGGGCCTGGGCTTTACCTCTGACTTTTGAATTCTTTCATGATCTCCAGGAAGCCGTTGTAGGTGGCGGGGTCACTGCCAAAGCGGATCTTCACCTGGTCCAGGTAGGAGAGCGCATCCTCCACCTGCAGGACGAGAACATGGGTGAGGCCCACAGAGGGGGAGCAGGCCCTGGGGCACCCCACGGCACTCGGGACACTGGGGAGGGGAGGAACAGGCCCGGGAGGTGCCCCACAGCCCCCGGGGAAGGACGAGCAGCCCCAGGGAGGGGCACATGGTACCAGGGAAGGGTCTGAGGGAGGCAGCATCGTGGGACTGGGGAGCGTGGGCCTCCGGGTACTGGAGGAGGACAGAGGGCCCCGGGGGGGTGGGGGGGGGCACGGTACCGGAGGAC